>LACB01000022.1:0-122882 GCA_030142185.1 Penicillium thymicola
ACCCTAGTACTTCCCCCCTCGTGGCTTTCCTGAGCGGCTGTCTCCGTTGGCTCCCCTCGATTCACTCCGGCTAGAGTGCGCCGCCTGGCTGCACTAGCACCAAGAAACCTAGCCGAGTACATGTGGCTATCTACACAGTCGTCAAAATGAAGGGTTTCAGACAGAGAGTGGTGAGTTACCCGCCTATCCTGCCCAAGTGCAACTCACCGCACCATCACTTCTGCCCATTTATTCTCTTCTTCACCCTGCAGGTGGTGCTATCTTGTTCATTTCACAAATCATCTAACATGGTGTGCCTTGATTCTAGCACGACCAGTTGTCGCGGGCGAAGGACAACAAGTCCTCGAAAAAGAAAGACTCCACCTCCACCTCACAGAATCAGTCCCTCGGCATTTCCAACACACAGCAGTCTACTTCCCCCAACCAAGGGACACCCACATCCTCCACAACATCTCTCAATGACTCGCGAAACAAATCGCCCGACAACGCTTCCCCCGCCGGTACCCCTTCCGCGGGCGCACCTCACCCTGGCACCCCGGTTCAACACTATATACCCCAACCGGGCGCCGCAGGACAGCCTGTAAGCAATGGGCCGGGAACACCGAATAGGCAAGGCCAGCCGGCGGCTCCCAGCGTCATCATTAGCCCAAGCGCACCGGTAAGTTGAATTGCGCCGCACTTTGGTGCCTGTTTGCTTTTGCTAATAACTGGATTCTATAGCATGTCCCCCCTCCTGGCGCCGCCGAAACGATGCCCGGAGATCTCGCACCTCCTAGGAAGTCCCATGTCTTCGACCGCCTACAGACGACTCCTAAGGACATGTCGGAAGGTATCCGGACTCCCAAGCGCCAACATTCGTCGCGATTCGACATCTCCGATCAGCGTCAGAGAGAATTGGAGAAGTTGCCAGGATTCCACGAAGTGCCTCCCAACCGGCGCCAAGATTTGTTCATGCAAAAGATCGACCAGTGCAACATCATCTTCGATTTCAACGACCCGACGGCTGATATGAAGTCCAAGGAGATCAAGAGGCTGGCACTGCACGAACTCTTGGATTATGTTGCCAACAACCGGTCGGTCATTACAGAGCCCATGTACCCCCGCGTGGTGGAGATGTTCGCCAAGAACCTGTTCCGTCCTATTCCTCCGCCCATGACGCCTCAGGGCGAAGCGTTTGACCCGGAGGAAGATGAGCCCGTCCTGGAAGTCGCTTGGCCTCATATTCAGGTCGTATATGAATTCTTCTTGAGATTCATTGAAAGCCAGGATTTCAACACGAACATCGCGAAGGGTTATATCGACCATCAATTTGTGCTTTCGGTATGTCTTCTGGTGCTTGATTTTCATGTTTAATACAATCTAATGCTTCATCTAGCTGTTGGACCTCTTTGACTCGGAAGATCCCCGGGAACGTGATTTCCTCAAGACAACCCTGCATCGTATCTATGGAAAGTTCTTGAACTTACGGTCATATATCCGCCGATCCATCAACAACGTCTTCTTCCAGTTCATGTACGAGACAGAGCGCCATAACGGAATCGCCGAATTGCTCGAGATTCTTGGCTCTATTATCAACGGGTTCGCCTTGCCCCTGAAGGAGGAACACAAGCTCTTCTTGACTAGAGTGCTCCTGCCCATGCACAAGGTAAAGAGTCTCAGCATGTACCACCCGCAATTGGCCTACTGCATCGTGCAATTTTTGGAAAAGGACTCCTCATTGACTGAAGATGTAAGGCCTCAACTATCTTTCTCCAATATACCTCTAGTACTAACCACTATGTTTAGGTTGTTCTCGGCCTACTGCGCTTCTGGCCCAAGACAAACAGCACTAAGGAAGTTATGTACCTGAATGAAGTGGAAGACATCTTCGAGGTGATGGATCCGGGCGAGTTCGCCAAAGTCCAAGAGCCTCTGTTCAATCAGTTGGCCAAGTCCGTTGCCAGCCCCCATTTCCAGGTCGCTGAGCGTGCTTTGTACTTCTGGAACAACGAGTACTTCTGTAACCTTGTGAGCGACAATGTGGAGACAATTCTCCCACTTATGTTTGCCCCACTTTACGAGAACTCGAAGGGACACTGGAACCGGTGAGTTTTGATCTCCATATGCTACTGACTTTGACATGAGCTAATGCATCATTCAGAACAATCCACAGCATGGTGTACAATGCCATGAAGATGTTCATGGAGATCAACCCGCAACTCTTCGATGAATGCTCTCACGATTACACAGAGCACCAGAACAACGCAGACCAACGCGAAAAGTCTCGCACGGACCGGTGGGATGTGATTGAACAACAGGCCAAAGATCGGAAGAATGGCATTCCCCCACCACCACCTCCCGCTCTTGATGTGCCCGAGCCGATCGACGAGGTGGAGGCCATGACCCACGAGAGCCAAAAGCGGTTGAACTCCCTGAAGTTGCAAGAGGATCCCGATATTTCCAAGGATCGGCCCAGCCGGGAAGGCACACCTAATTCGGTAAGCCCAGTGCATCTCTGATCTGCGTTGCTACCCAGATACGTGCATGCCTATGCGACCTACTTCGTTTTTCGTTTGGCCCTATCGCCCTCATCTTTGTCTTTTGCTAAGAGACCACGTCCGCCCATGTACAGCCAGCGTGATTCTAACGTGAAAACGTCCGTTTGCTCCAGACACGACGCCGAGGCTCGATTCGCAACACTGGCCGGCGGCGACGGAGTGGAAGCGGCAGTGAGATTCGCCCGCGACGACGATCGGTCGGCAGTGGTACCAGTGCAACCAATGTACAGATCATGCATCGAAGCAATTCTACCAAATAACGTCTCGGAGGAGATGGACTGCTGATGGACATGTGATTTTCCCGTTTCTTTTCTCCTGCGATGGCATAGCGAACTATGGGGCAACGATATTTTTGTCTTTTGATTTTCGGCGGTACTCGCCCGGACTGATGCCCTCAACCTGTGCCCCCCTGCCCTTTTTTATTTGTCTTCCCATCTTCCCATTTTGTTCCCCTTTTCTTTTGTGTACATGGATTTTCTTTTTTTCGAGATATTTTCCCTTCCGCGACGAGCTCCCTCAAAATTTGAGTTGGGACCAGTCTTAGAACCGTGTTCGGGTATGGAAAACGGGTGCGAATGGCGTTTCATCCATTGACCACGATGTCGTTGGCTGTCTATGTGTTGTTTTCTTGTTGTTTCTCTTTCAATATTTTAGACCAGTTCTAGGATATGATATTACCTTGGAATGTGATGTTTGGAGTGCTTGTAGACCTGCTTGGAACTGTCCTGTGAACCAACTTTGTCTAATATGTGAAGCTTTATACCATTGCAGCTTGTCTTAAATAATAATTTGTCCTGAGACGCGGCAGTACCAGGAAGTACAAAGCGTAGAAATATCAAAAGATCAGTGTCGAAAATTAGATAACAACAGAGAACGTTATAATTGACCTAATTGACCTCGACGCGTGTACTTTCATCCAATGCTGGTGATGACGCTCATTGGCTCGGACGCATGATGCACAATCTGTTCCAGCTGATCGAAAAAAACGATCCATGATATCCGAAGCATATTCCTCAGATACGCGCAGTTCCACCTTGAAGTGGGAAGGGGATGGAAGGATAGCCACACAAAGGTCATACTAAAAATATTGTCATTGATTAGTCTGATCGTGGTTCTAGTTCCAAAGCCACTCACCTCAGTTGCATCGTTCAGATCAGTGAGTTTGATATCGATCTCATTGCTCCCATTCTTTGCAGGAGATGCTTGTGTTGAGAATGCGTTCTGCACTGTCAGAACAGTATTAAACAGCTGCTGGTCATTGCCTAAACCCCCTATTCCAGATTTACGGATCACATCTGGTATAGAACAGTTTTGGTGGTCGTTTCGACGCTGAATATCCTCCTGGTTCTGTCGTAGTGTATCTAGCACCGTCCGCGCGGGATAAATCGCAATTCGAGTAGGATGGTCAAGCGTCAATCAAGGCACTGCCCATTTCCAGTCTCATGAAGACCGCCCCAGAATCACCCTGGCCGACGATTAACCGGCGGAGTGGTGACAAGCCCCATAATTTGACAGGTTAGAGGTTTTTCAGTTCCGAAAGGGCATTCTTGCTGCGAGTAAAAGTAACAATTTGAGCTGGGCCCTTGTCCAGGACTACGTGGAGATAATCTGCTGAACCTTTGGCTCTTTCATGAGAACCGTCCGCAAGGCGACATGACGATGCACTAGTTGGCTCCAAGCGTTGCTAACCTGCATAGCAGTAACTGATCCCGGAGGAGAAATTTCAAAAATTGCAGTGCTTGTGTAATTTATAGAGCTCCAATACACCACTGTGGGCGGCAGAGTATGGGTAGATCCCTTCGATGGAATCCGATTTCAACAAATTCAACTTAGCTCGAACTATATCCAGCTGGTAATCGATGTGCTCGAACTGGACAAGTTGATCTTCACGTCGAGCCGAGTCTTGAGAATTCACGAGTTTCTGGTGTTTGGAATTAAAGGCCTGGTCCTGAGTCACAACAAAATGTGTGGTGATGTGAATAAGTTTATATTTCCCCTCTGGTTGAACACGTTCTTGTTTAGTTGTATCTCGCTTTTCTACCAGAATGTTCTATCGAATTGGAACTATTGACTCAGACGCACATACTATGTAGTCGCAAGGTTACCTTTATCAATAATGTGTTAAGAGATCGGTCTTCCATGATATTTGAGTTGAAGAAACATACCTTCTCAATATATTTCACACTCCAATCCATCGTCATCTTCAAAATCGGCCTTCTCTCCGAAGTCGACATTTTTGGCGTCCAAGCACGTCAAACAAGTGACAACAACGTCGGAGTATCGGGTCCCCATTCGCTTCCGTAGTTCACCCTGCGCCAAGAAGAGGGGATGTTTTTGGAAATATAACCCTCGACCTGTTCCAAGAATAGGAGCCCGAGCAGGGATTGGAGCATTGTCCTCGCTTGCCGTAGTCAGCTCGTCGTACGACACGAAAGACTCCCACAATCCCAGCTCTAACAGGCATACACCAAGGCTGTAGATATCATGTTGCATGATATAATCTTCGGAGGAAATGCTTCCTATGCGGTCTGGATGTTGGTAAAGGCATCGTTCCCAGGACGCTTCGCCTTTGCGCAAAGTTCTACTAGAGGCCATTCGGAAGCTATGAAATCCGATCAAGAAGGCAGATCCAATTGAGGATTCATCACTTCCCTAAAGTAAGATTGTCTCTTGGTCGGATGTTCTTGGGGACAAATCCAAATAAGTGAACAGAATGCACTGCTTTCGCAAGCTCGTTTGCTAACTTGAACCGGTCTGAGAGGGAGTGGCTATGGTTCATATCCCGAAAACAACCTCGGAGAGAGCGAGGTGGAAGATGTTGTGTTGGCATTCGGAAGATGATGGTAAATGCATCTGGCGTAGGTTGAGAACAGTCCTCCTTCCGGTGGTGGATATATCCTTTACGGCTAAGGAGACCGAACTCCATCGCATCGGACCCAGCCAGCCGTCTGGCAAGATCTCGGATATCTTTCTTCATATCCCCGACATTGGCCCTTGGAAGAGGTTCAATTCGTTCGACGATGAGCGATTGGCCATTATCTGGCCTCCGGCCCACCTGTGCTGAGCAAAATGGTATCTCTTGTGGGTTAATAGAAACGAGAGAATCCGATGGGAGACGAACCGGTGGAGTGTACGCGTCTGTCGGATGCAACGCTATCCTGAGAGACTGCGCAGGAGGTATCGGGTCTTGAAATTTCATAGCAGAAGATATTCGGTTCTTCCTTAGGCCATCGTCGATTTGACGGTCTGCGACCTTCATAATCAGATACCACGATGGGTCAAATAGTGACCGCCATTCTTTCAGATCCTCAATGGTCCGGTCAATTTCCTTCATAAGCGCATATCTCCACCGATGTACTTCCAGTTCTTGGTCCCCATCAGGATGACTCTTTATGGTGGACTCAACATTGTTGATCGCAATTTCCAACTTGGTGACGAGCATTGCAATCGTCGCATGTTGTATCATCCGATGCTTCTCACTGAGCTCGGAAGCAATTCCCCGCACCACATTCAGCTGAAGCTCCGTCCTCATCCAGTATGTTTCCACACGGAGGGATCTCTCTTTAAAATCGCCTTTGGCGTGTGCAATTGCGCTGCATAAGTGAACCAGTTTCGTGCCATATCTGACATATGATCAGTTTAAACAATCCGGTTATGGTTTCTAATTCACTTGAAGCAGAGGTCTACCGCCGAAATGATCGAAATGGGGTCCACCATATTAAACAGAGTCTCGGAGATCTTGATGCAATCTCATCACAGGGGAACAATAATCACGGCTGCCCGAATGCGGGGGCTGACATCATGTGGAAAGTGGGTAAGATGATCACGAGGGCTGTTGGGGAGCCATCACCATCAAGATAATCGTGTTTGCCAGGCAAATGGTTATTTCATAATTCTACATTTTATGGTGTTATGTGAGGTAGTAATGATTGAAAATGTCAATGTTATTACCCGTAGGAAAGTCTACCAACTCACCGTCCTTCATCTTTCGCTGGCGGTTTTGTATACAATATACTTCACTTAGTAAATAATCGTGATGATTTTTCTATTCAACGTATAAGCCATTCATAGACCCAAGGTGATGAAAATTTCTGTCGTATAGCTTGTCGTGATGCGATAACAAGCCCTCATGCAAGAATATATATATGCCGATATGTATGTAGGGGCCTCCCCGCTCGATTCTCAAAATCCAAAGTCGAACACCGTATTTTCCATGAGCAAGGCTCTTCCAAGGACAGATATGTAGGTCACAGTGTGAGTAGATCGAGTGATCCCAAGTTACATGGCTAACACACGTATATATCTAAGTTCGGTCTTCTCATACTTCATTCTATACACACGTCATGACCCATGATTATTAACCTATGACTTACAGGTGGATGCGGTCTATCTTGGATCCCTAGAATATAAAAAGACAGATTATAGAGTTAATAGGTGCGGTATTCCTTCCTTCTGCAGCCTGTGCTTACCGACCACCACCCCAAAGTACCCTAGGTACCCGTGAAGCGGTGCCTAGATAGTATGTTTCGGTTGATTTCTATGAAGCAGTCAGAGGAAAGGAAAGATCTAGACCAACCAATGGGTATACATCTCACAAATAAAGTAAAACAAAAAAGGAACTCAATTCAAAAAGTTGAAGCCGTATGTTGTATGTATAGTTCTGCCAGGCAGTGGAAGATCCTCGGAGCGGAACAACCACCTCCGACATAATTACCAAATGCGGACTAGTGTTTCTTTCGGGGTCTCTGCGATAGCCCGCGTCCTCTGTTCTGCTCTCACGAATATCGCGCCGCATACAAACCCCAACTTTCTCCCCATCTCCCTCAGCCTGTCCTCCCCGCGGGGTAATTCGATTCCACTCATTTGCTGTCCGGATTTGATTTATTTGAATGGACTAAGCGGATTATCAACCTGGAAAAGCCAATGACTTGATGATTTCCTTCGTTTTAAGTTCTACCGTCTCCGATCTTTTCGCATATCAACCGAGTCCACAGAGCTTCCGCGACACCACAACACAACATATGAGACCCCAATCCCCCCCTGGGAAGACTGCGCACACTCCGCTCTCCTCAGCCGGCCTCTTGGCCCGGCCGTAATTGCTGTTTCTTTTCATTTAGTCGCAACCCTTGAGACGGGTCAGGTCACAGCGATGGAGCGAAACATAGATATCTACGCCAGCAAGCTCGCCGATGAGAAATTGGGTGTGTTACCGAAATCGATAACGACGAGAATCGTTGTCCAGTATCTGTGCTAACCACCCCGTTATCTCCATAGATGTCAAAGTCCGAGCCAATGTCGCTACCGAATTACGAGACAGTATTGAGCCCCTATGCTCGGGCGCAAGCTACCCCATATTCCTAGCGAAGCTATGGCCGGTATTCAAAACCATTCTGAAGGGAGACCCGGTCTTCTTCAGCATGTCTTACGACCAGGTAAGATTCTTTGGCACAAGCTTGCCCTCGGTGAATGTTGCACATAATGGGCTAACCACTTTGGCCATCCATTAGAAATTACGAAACTGCATCCTCGAGACACTACACCGATTGCCAATGGGCTCCCCCGACGTGGAGCCGTACGCCGTCGATATGGTCGATCTGTTGATGGAACTCGCGCGGATCGAGAACGAAGACAATGCGGTGCTATGCATGAAGACTATAATGGATTTGGAGAGGAACCAAGCCAAGGCCACCGCACACCGGGTGCAGGCTTTCTTGGAGCTTATCCAGGAAATGTTCCAGACTATGGAGCAAGTGGTTCGGGATACTTTCGACACTCCCAACCAGGCCACGCCCTCGGGAATGCCATCAACGCCCAACGCAACAGCACAGAACTTCCAGTCTCCGCGACCGAGCTCGCCTGCCACCTCAGTGTCAGATCTAGGACCTGATCAACAGTCGAGCAATGTTCTCCTCAAGGGCATGCAGTCGTTCAAGGTCCTCGCAGAATGCCCGATTATCGTCGTTTCAATCTTCCAGACACATCGCGCATCGGTACCGGCCAACGTTAAGCTGTTCGTGCCCCTCATCAAAACGATCTTACTGCTTCAGGCGAAGCCGCAGGAAAAGGCACACGCAGAAGCAGCAGCCCAAGGGACAATATTTACGGGTGTGTGCAAGGAAATTAAAAATCGCGCTGCATTTGGCGAGTTCATCACGGCTCAGGTTAAAACGATGAGCTTCTTGGCGTACCTGTTGCGTCTCTATGCCCATCAGCTGCAGGACTTCCTTCCTACACTCCCTTCTGTGGTCGTTCGCCTCCTTCAAGATTGTCCACGAGAGAAGTCGGGTGCAAGGAAGGAGTTGCTGGTAGCCATTCGTCACATCATCAACTTCAACTATCGCAAGATCTTCCTTGAGAAGATTGATGAGCTTTTAGATGAGCGGACTCTCATCGGAGACGGCCTCACTGTCTATGAGACCATGAGACCATTGGCTTATAGCATGTTGGCTGATTTAATACACCATGTTCGTGAGCATCTGAGTCGCGACCAGATACGACGAACGGTTGAAGTCTACACTAAAAACCTTCACGATGATTTCCCTGGCACCAGCTTCCAAACAATGAGTGCGAAGCTTCTCCTGAACATGGCAGAGAATATCTCCAAACTAGAAGACAAGCGTGAGGCGCGGTATTTCTTAATCATGATTCTAGATGCTATTGGTGACAAGTTCGCATCGATGAACCACCAGTTCAAGAACGCTGTCAAGGTTTCTAGGGCGTACAAAGTTTTCAGAGAGGACACCGAGCCGTGCGCCGAGAACTATCTTGCCGAGAAGGACCAGCCACCGGACTGGGATGAAATTGACATTTTCTCGGCCTCTCCTATCAAGACGTCTAGTCCGCGTGACCGTGGAGGTGACCCTGTTACGGACAACATCTTCCTCTTCCGAAACTTGATTAATGGGCTAAAGAATATCTTCCGGCAATTGAAGAACTGCAACCCAGATGATGTTCAAATTGACCCGAACAGCGTTCCCATCAACTGGTCGGAAGTTTCGTACGGCTACAACGCAGAGGAAGTTAGTGTGATCAAGAAGCTCTTCCATGAGGGAGCTCGGGTATTCCGCTACTATGGGGTCGATCAATCTCCTCCTGAGATGAATTACGCATCCCCATTTGACTTCCTCGCAAGCCAGTACACTGCCCCAATGTCGCGCGAAGAAAAGGAGCTGCTGGAAAGTTTTGGCACTGTTTTCCACTGCATTGATACCGCAACCTTCCACGAAGTCTTCCATTCCGAAATCCCGTACCTACACGAACTCATGTTTGAACATGGGGCTCTCCTTCACTTGCCTCAGTTCTTCCTCGCCAGTGAGGCCACTTCTCCCGCTTTCTCTGGTATGGTTCTGCAGTATCTTATGGAACGCATTGATGAGGTTGGTACCTCGGACATGACCAAGGCAAAGATACTTCTAAGGATGTTTAAACTTTCCTTCATGGCCGTGACGCTGTTCTCCGTGCAAAATGAGCAGGTACTCCACCCGCATGTGACGAAGATCGTAACCAAGTGCATTGAGCTTTCAGTCACAGCCGAGGAGCCTATGAACTACTTCCTTCTTCTGAGGTCTCTCTTCCGAAGCATTGGTGGGGGACGATTCGAGCTCCTCTACAAGGAGATACTCCCGCTTCTAGAAATGCTCCTCGAAACATTCAACAACCTGTTACTTGCAGCTCGGAAGCCACAAGAACGGGATCTTTACGTGGAACTCACCCTCACCGTTCCTGCCCGACTCAGTCATCTCCTCCCTCATCTTAGCTATTTGATGCGCCCAATTGTGGTGGCCTTGCGTGCCGACTCTGATCTTGTAGGCCAAGGTTTGCGCACTCTGGAACTCTGCGTCGACAATCTCACGGCGGACTACCTCGATCCAATCATGGGCCCGATAATGGACGAGCTAATGACTGCACTCTGGGATCACCTGCGCCCATCTCCTTACAACCACTTCCATGCACACACCACCATGCGCATCCTGGGAAAGCTTGGCGGACGGAATCGAAAGTTCCTCAACCACCCGCCCGAATTGTCGTTCCAGCAGTTTTCTGATGACAACCCAAGCTTCGATATCAGGCTGATCGGCCCGAACGAGAAGCGGCCTTTCCCTATAGATATCGGTATTGATCTCGCTGCGGGGAAACTCATGGAGGTCCCCAAGACGGATTCCGGTATAGCCTCGGACATCTACTACAAGCAACAAGCCTACCGTATGCTCAGCTCGCACCTGAAGCTCCAAATTGGTTATGACAACATCCCTGAAGACTTGGCAATCTTGATTAGACTCCACGCCAATGATCTCTTCGAGAATAAGCCGGCTGCTATGGCAGACATCCTTGATAAGTCTGAAAGGTCGGCCTCTATTCCGAAGAAGATTGCGCAGGAAGCTACAGTGAAGAAGCTTATCAAGGCTTGTATCTTTGCTACCACTATCCCTGAGCTAGAGCAAACTGCCACAGGGTTCGTGGCGGATGTTTGCAAGCACTTCGCTCTTGTAGAGGTCGGTCGTGCCCTGGCCCAAGTCCGACACGGTCGCAAAGCCTTTGACGTTGCAAACGGGGAAGGCCCTGTGTACCTTGACTCCAGGATTCTCGCCGAAGCTTTAGTCGAGTGTTTGTCATCCGATGAGGTCCACGTCCGAGAAGCAGCTGAGCAGGCAATGGTAGTTGTGAAGGATGCCGCGGGCGTCATCTTTGGATCACCGGAGAAAGCAGCCAAGCTCCCATTCTTCGTGCACCTGGGCCGCGTCTTCTGCCACAGCTGCTACAGCGAAGAGTGGTTCACCAAAGCCGGTGGCAGCCTAGGAATCAGCCTGCTTTCAACCAAGCTGGACTTGGGAGATACATGGCTATATGAGCGACATGTCGAGTTTTGTCGGGCTTTGATGTATGTGATCAAGGACACACCTGCAGATCTCCCTGCGGCTACGAGGCTTCAGTCACAAGAGACAATGACCTTCATGCTGCAACGATGCGGCAAGCTCATCCCCAAAGATGATTTGAAGAACGAGAAGAGCCGCTTGTATGCGCTGTCTGGCTTCTTCGTCTTCGAGCTCGCGCACATGAATAAGCACGTCCGGGAAACTGCTCGTCGTTGCTTCACCACACTAAAGGATGTGCTTGGCTGTGAGGTCCATGAGCTTATTCTTCCCGTTAGAGATCGTCTCTTGCAGTCGATCTTCAACAAGCCTTTGCGTGCCCTGCCTTTCCCAACGCAGATAGGTTTCATCGATGCTATCACGTACTGCCTCGGCCTTCACAACGATATTGTCACCTTCAATGAACCGCTGAACCGTTTGATGCTGGAATCTCTTGCCCTCGCTGACGCCGATGATGAATCTCTTGCTTCTAAGCCAAATGAATTCAAGACTGCAGACATGATTGTGAACCTCCGTGTTGCTTGTCTTCGTCTCTTATCTATGGCAATGAGCTTCTCCGAGTTCGCCAACACGCCACAGAACACGAGCAGGGCTCGCATTATTTCTGTCTTCTTCAAGTCGCTCTACTCAAAGTCACAGGAGGTAATCGAAGCTGCGAATGCGGGTCTTCGTGATGTTCTCACCCAGACCAACAAGCTTCCTAAGGATCTGCTACAGAATGGACTGCGCCCTATCCTCATGAACCTCCAGGATCCCAAGCGCCTTAGTGTTGCTGGTTTGGATGGTCTTGCTCGTCTTTTGACGCTGCTTACCAACTATTTTAAAGTGGAAATCGGCGCCCGTCTGCTTGATCATATGAAGGTTATCGCGGATGATGCCGTGCTGCAGAAGGTGTCTTTCAGCCTCGTTGAGCAAAACCCGGCCATGAAGATAGTCGCGGCCATATTCAATATCTTCCATCTCCTCCCACCGGCGGCCACTTCTTTCATGGAGCACCTTGTCAACAAGGTCTTGGATCTCGAACTAAAGCTTCGAAGAACGTCACACAGTCCATTCAGGAAGCCACTTGTGAAGTACCTCAATCGCTACCCCAAAGAGAGTCTCGCATTCTTCTTTGCACGCTTCAAGGATGAGCGATTTGGACGATTCTTCGGACAGATCCTGGCGGATCCCGAGAGTGAAGCACTGCGGAACGCCATCGTCGCCGACACGGATGGCTTCTCTGCAGCCGCCTTTGGCCAGGACGCTGGTGACGGCAAGAACACTGCTGCTATCAACGGAGTCTATGTCGCACACTCCCTCTGTTCCTACAGTTCAACCAAGCGCTGGTTGGTCTCGCACGCAGAGATGAGAAACAAGCTCCTGACCTCTGGCAGAGACCTGGAGAGGAAGCTCCGTGGTGACAGCCTGCCGGCTGATGAGCGACTTCGAGTGGAGCAAGCCGAAGACCAACTGATGGATATTTTCACCATGTACTTGGCGGAGGCCACTCACGATTTGGACTTCCTGTTCGAAGTCATTGACGGACTGTCTGCTGACGAGTTGAAACGCACGCTTGCGCTTCCCAAATTCATCTACAAGAGCATCATCTCCAATGAGTCCATCGATTACCGGCGCTCTGTTATCATGCGCTGTCTCGACCTCTATGGCCAGAAGAGTTGCCCACAGAAGACAAAGACGTATGCCTTCCGCCACCTGGTCAACCCAATATTTGCCATGGACGTCCAGGTTACCTGGAATAGCCCTCCAAACACGCCTAAGTTGATGGATAAGAGCATGACCGAGTCTATTCAGAGTCGTTTGTGGAAGCCCCAGCTGGCTGATCTGAGCGAGGAGTCCAACCAAGCTGGCGTCGACCACTCACGAATGGAATTGCTACAGCTCTCTGCTTTGTTGATCAAGTACCATTCGCAAACTGTGCAGGATTCTCGCAAGGACATTATCAAGTTCGCCTGGAACTACATCCGACTCGAGGATATCATCAACAAATACGGTGCCTATGTTTTGATCAGTTACTTCATTGCGCACTATGAGACTCCGTTCAAGATTGTGATCCAAGTGTATGTCGCATTGCTCAGGGCCCACCAGAATGAAGGCAGAGCGCTTGTTACGCAGGCTCTTGATGTCCTAGCTCCCGTCCTCCCCACGCGAACAGCCAACAGCTCCGGAGCAGAGGCACGGTACCCTCTATGGGCTAAATGGCCCCGTCGTATCCTAGCCGAGGAAACAGCCAACCTCCAGCAGGTTATGAGTATCTTCCAGTTCTTGGTTCGCCAGCCTGATCTTTTCTACGAGTCAAGGGAGCACTTTGTGCCTCTCATTGTTCCGTCCCTTGTCAAGATTACGGGTCCACCAAACACCTCCAATGACAGCAAGAAGCTCGCACTGAACTTGATTAGCTTGATTTGGCACTGGGAAGAAAAACGGGCCCAGAATGCCGAGGCCAGCCATTTGGCCAATGGCACATCTGAGTCTCCGGTTGCCAGGAAACGCAAGCTGGACGAAGCCCAAGAGCCATCGCCATCCCCCGCTCTTGGTCCTCCCAGTAGCCGCGAACGGTCGGAGTACACTGTGCCCAACGATCTGCGTGCGTCATTGATCAAGTACCTCATTACCTTCATCACTACGATCCCCGAACGTTTCCTGGTTCCAGCTGCTCAGATTCGCCAAATGCCCACGACAAAACAGCAAACCCCTGTCCCCACTGGTGAAATGATCAACAAGGCTATTAACCTGCTTCGCAGCCTCCTTTCTCCCGAGTACTGGGGCGATCTAGACATTGATCTCTACCAGAAGGTGACTGAGCCAATCCTAGTTGGTGATAAGGGTGATAAAGCCGAGGACAAAATCACCTACATGGTCAACACACTGCAGGTCGTCAGGGTGCTTATCGCGGCCAAACCAAATGAGTGGATTGCTGCTCGTCTTCCTGCTATTCAGAAGCTTCTCGAGAAGCCCTTGAAATCGGACAACCCAGAGGTTCAGGATTCTCTGCATGGACTAGAAGACGACATGGATGTTTTGCACAAACTGCCGCCTCCTGTTCGCCGTGTTCTTGACGCCATTCCGGATGAACAGCCCGATGAGGAAGATGCGATGGACACGGAGGGGACGCCTTCGGAGTTCGGCTCGTATTTGTCTGCCATCGCCACTGAAACACTTTCTGCCAGCAACTACGTTTCAAGCTTGAACATCTTGTGGACCCTTTCAAAGATCAAGCCCGCCGAGATTGACGCACACATTCCCGCTGTGATGAAGGCCTTCTCCACAAAGCTCGCCAAGGAACATGTTGCTGCATCAACTCAGAATGGCGCTCAACTGACGAACGGCACTAAGCCTGCCGAAGGGGCCCCAACCACCGATCAGCAAGAGTTTGAGATTGGCGTTGATCTCATCCTTAAGACTATTGAGCTTATTTCTGTTAGAATGTCTCATCTCGGCGACCAACGTCGTCCATTTTTGAGTGTTCTCGCACAGATTGTGGAGCGCTCACAAAATATCGAGCTGTGCAGCAAGATCTTGGGCATGGCGGAGTCATGGATCTTCCATTCCACCGAGTCATGGCCCACCCTGAAAGAGAAGACGGCTGTTCTGCATAAGATGCTGCTTTTCGAATCCCGTTCTGACCAGACAATGTTGAAGAAGTTCCTTGATCTTGTCATTCGAATTTATGAAGACTCGAAAATCACTCGCACTGAATTGACAGTCCGTCTGGAGCATGCTTTCCTGATTGGAGCAAGAGCCCAAGACGTCGAAATGCGGAACCGCTTCATGCAAATATTCGACAAGAGTTTGACTCGCCTTGCAAGCTCGCGTCTTAGCTATGTTCTGACATGCCAGAACTGGGATACTCTTGCTGATTCCTTCTGGCTCGCCCAAGCATCACATTTAGTACTTGGATGTGTGGACATGACCACCACTGCCCGCCTGCACTCCGAGGACTTCACCCTGTTCCCCGTGTCATTCCTCTTTGGCAGCGGCGATAAAGATCCCCGGAAGGCCGATATCATGGTTGACAACCAGCTGGAGACTTTCGTCGCAGAGCGAAGACGATTCATGTCCGATATTGGCGATGTCAGAGTTCGCGATCTGATCGAGCCTTTATGTCAGCTCCAACATACCGATTCGAACGTCGCCTACCAGCTGTGGACTACCATCTTCCCTCTCTTCTGGTCGACACTGTCCAGCAAAGACTGCGTTGATCTGGAGAAGGATATGGTCACATTGCTCACTCGTGAGTACCACCACAGACAGCTAGACAAGCGGCCCAACGTCGTACAAGCCCTCCTTGAGGGTACTGTACGTGCTAGTCCTAGGTTCAAAATTCCTCCCCATGTTGTCAAGTATCTCAGTCGCACCTACGACGCATGGTACACTGCTGCTACCTACCTTGAACAAACTGCCATTAATCCGATCATTGACACGCCCACTGTACGCGAAAGCAACCTCGATGCCCTCGTTGAGGTTTACGCAGGCCTCCAAGAGGACGACTTCTTCTACGGAACATGGCGCCGTCGTTGCAAGTTTGTTGAAACTAATGCCGCGCTTTCGTATGAACAACAAGGAATGTGGGACAAGTCTCAACAACTTTACGAGAACGCCCAAATAAAGGCCCGTTCCGGTGCCATGCCATTCTCGCAGGGTGAATACTTTGTCTGGGAGGATCATTGGCTGATCTGCGCCCAGAAGCTCCAGCAGTGGGAGATACTGAGCGACTTCGCCAAGCATGAGAACCTGAACGACCTCTTGCTGGAGGCTGCTTGGAGGAACATCGAGAACTGGCAGAGTGAAGGTAACCGCGAGCAGCTTGAGTCATTGATCAAGTCTGTATCCGACGCTCCAACTCCTAGACGCACCTTCTTCCAGGCCTTCATGGCTCTTCTCCAATACCACACGAAGAAGGACAATATCCAAGACTTCAACAGCGTTTGCGACGAGTCTATCCAGCTCTCCATTCGCAAATGGCTTCAATTGCCGAAGCGCATCACCAATGCCCACATTCCAATACTGCAGCACTTCCAACTCTTGGTTGAGCTGCATGATGCTAGCCACATCTGTAGCAGCTTGGCTCAGACAAATGAAAGGAACTTGGATACCAAGTCCGCCGAGCTCAAGCTACTTCTCGGAACCTGGAGAGACCGTTTACCCAATCTTTGGGATGACATCAACACATGGCAAGATCTCGTCACCTGGCGTCAACACATCTTCCAGCTTATCAATGGCACCTACCTCAGTCTCTTGCCCCCTCAGACGAACAATGTGGCCAGTAACTCTTACGCCTACCGCGGATATCATGAAACAGCCTGGATCATCAACCGATTCGCCCATGTAGCTCGAAAGCACCAGATGCCGGAGGTCTGCATCAACCAACTCAGCCGTATCTATACCCTTCCAAACATTGAAATTCAAGAAGCCTTCCTCAAGCTTCGGGAGCAAGCGAAGTGCCACTACCAGAATCCGAAGGAGCTGAACAGCGGGTTGGATGTGATCAACAACACTAACCTCAATTACTTCGGGCCGCAGCAGAAGGCCGAATTCTACACACTCAAGGGCATGTTCCTCGCCAAGCTTGATCATGTCAATGAGGCCAATGAGGCCTTTGGAGTTGCTCTTTATTACGATCTCCGCCTTGCTAAGGCTTGGTCTGAATGGGGACAATACAGTGATCAGCGCTTCAAGGCTGATCCGACTGACTACGAGCTGGCTAGCAATGCTGTTAGTTGCTACCTAGAAGCGGCCGGTCTCTACAAGAGTGCGAAATCCAGGAAACTACTCAGTAGAATCCTCTGGCTCCTGAGTCTGGACAACGACGAAGGAAAGATCGCAAGTGCGTTCGAAAACTTCAAGGGAGACACCCCGGTCTGGTACTGGATCACTTTCATCCCTCAACTTCTTACCAGCTTGTCCCACCGGGAGGCGCGCCTGTGCAAGGCTGTCCTGGTAAAGATCGCCAAGTTGTACCCACAGGCTCTCTTCTTCTTGCTTCGTACGAACAGAGAGGACATGCTGAGCATCAAGAAGCAGCATGACCAGAAACAAGAGAAGTTGAACCGGGCTAGACAGCAGCAGCAAGGGTCCTCGCCCAGTACGAAACCAAATTCTGTTGCTGGTGCTGAGAGTTCTCCTGCCCAGAAATCCCAGCCTGCAGCTGCATCGACCAATGTATCCCCGTCGGTTCCGCCTGCAAACTCATCCGCCATACATAATCCAGCTCAAGCACCAAGCCAGTCTCCCGCACAGCCACAAAACCCCATGCAGGCATCTCCACAAGCCGGCCAAACTCCGGGCCAAGCGCAGCAAACTCATCTGCAAGTCCCAGGTCAGACCGGAACACCCCAACAGAACCAGTCTGCACCCGCGGATGGTGAGAAGGAACCTCTGAAGAAACCCTGGGAGTACTCAGATGAAATCATGTCTGGACTCAAGACGGCTTTCCCCTTGCTTGCTCTATCTATGGAGACAATGGTCGACCAGATCCACAAGAACTTCAAGTGTCCCCCCGACGAGGATGCTTACCGACTCATTGTTGCTCTCTTGAACGATGGGCTGGCCTACGTGGGTCGCATGCCTGGATCTTATGCGCAAGACTTCAAGTTGCCTGCCGCAACAGAAGCCAACATCACTCGATTCGCAGAGACCATTCTCCCAGCTCACATTCGCAAGTCGTTTGAAGCGGACTTTGTGACCAAAAAGCCGACCATGAACGAGTATATCCACAAGCTGCGGCGCTGGCGTGACAAGTTCGAGGAGAAGCTTGATCGCAGATCACAGCACACATTCCTCGAGAACTCTTCACCTCATCTGAGTGAGTTCCGATTCCTTAAGTTTGATGAAGTCGAGGTTCCCGGCCAGTACCTACTCCACAAAGATAAGAACCAAGACTTTGTCCGCATCGACCGCTTCCTTCCCGATGTGGACCTCATCCGAGGTATTGGTGTCTGTCACCGTCGCTTGAAGATCCGCGGACACGACGGCAGTATGCAAGCATTTGCCGTTCAGCATCCCGCTGCCCGTCACTGCAGGCGCGAAGAACGTATTCTTCAACTATTCCGAATCTTCAATGGTCTGCTTGCGAAACGCAAGGAGAGTCGCCGCCGCAACTTGTACTTCCACCTGCCGTTGATGGTTCCTCTAGCGCCACACATTCGGTTGGTGCGCGACGATTCCTCGTACATCTCTATGCAAGGGATTTACGAGGATTACTGCCGCCGCAAAGGCATCAACAAGGACGACCCCGTTCTCTTTACAATGGACAAGATGCGGTCGCTGGCAGAAACGAAGCAGAACGTAAGTGTGCCCTCCATCTTTCATATAACAAAGTCTAACAATTCCCAGCGCACGCCCGATCAGCAACAGGTCCTTCGCACAGAAATCCTAACCGCGATTCAAGACAAATGGGTCCCCAGTACCGTGGTGTTGGAGTACTGCCAGCAGACATACCCCAACTTCTCCGATTTCTGGCTCTTCCGGCGTCAATTTGCCTACCAGTACGCAGCGATTGCTTTCATGACCTACGTTATGCACATTGGCAACCGATACCCGAACAAAATTATGATATCTCGTTCAACGGGCGATATCTGGGGTGCCGAATTGATCCCCACCATCAACCCGGCCAAGGCGTTCTTCTACAACCCAGAGCAAGTCCCCTTTCGGTTCACGCCAAACATCCAGACACTTCTGGGTCCCATTGCGACGGAGGGTGTGTTCGCCTGTGCAATGATGGCAATTGCCCGCTGCCTGACCGAGCCGCGACACGAACTGGAGCAACAGCTCAGCGTCTTCGTGCGCGACGAGATGATGTTCTGGGCTACGGCTCATCACCGCGGTGTCCTACCCCCTGGACAACTCCGCGATCTAGTCTACAACAACAGCGAGATCATCGTCAACCGTGCTGTCAGTCTTGCCAGCCCGCCAGAGGGCAACTTGCCTGCCAATCAGACCACCATCGATCTGATCTCCAAGGCAGTCAACCCTCAGCACCTGGCGTCGTGCGATGCGTTGTGGATGCCGTATTTGTGAGCAATGCCTGTTGTCGGTTTGCGTGTTTCTGTCCCGCCACTTGGCGGTGGGAACTTCTTGTATGGCTATTGTGTTTTCTGAAGTGGTGGGTTTCGTCTCTGGGTCTGTTTTTTTCTGAGCGTGGGCGTGGGCGCTTCGGCGAGGTGCGCAGCTTTTTATGTTACTATGATTGTGATACCGAACTTTTTCTTGTTTTAATACCTTCTACAATGTCTTTGATAATTCGGAATATTACCTAGCTCTGATAGTTATTAATGTTTGCATTCACTTGATTGTCATTTGTGAATTGATGACAGACCGAAATCTGACCTAGACCCCCCAGATTCCTCCTACTGATCCTTCTGTCTTCCGAGGGACCTTCGAAAACTACTATGGGAACAGCTCTACGATAGAAGATACGAGTGAAAGTAAAAGATAAAAGTCATTTATGCCTGATTACTGCCTTAATACTCTGCTTTTTATGTACCACCCTATGCGCGCTTTTGACCTCGATCACGTCCTCGATCACGTCCCCGTCCCCGTTAGAATTAACGAAGAAAGTGATAAAAAAAGGGGTAGTAAGAAGGTAGGTTAAG
Source organism: Penicillium thymicola (assembly GCA_030142185.1). Taxonomy (NCBI): domain Eukaryota; kingdom Fungi; phylum Ascomycota; class Eurotiomycetes; order Eurotiales; family Aspergillaceae; genus Penicillium; species Penicillium thymicola. Next base: position 20,002 of record LACB01000022.1, read on the forward strand.
GTATGTAAACTAGAATTAGCGTATCAATCTCTTTGATCCAATTATATAACAAAAGTGACTTAATTTTGTTAGTGGTTTATATACAAATTACAGGTATCTGCTGTCGTGTCGTCCTATAGTGTGGGGGTAGTTTGACATAAAGGCGGTGTAAAATCTATAAGGCGGTGTGGTGAGCGATTGGCAGAATCAGGCATGGGGGTGTAGGTAACCAAAAGGGGGGGGTGTGTAACAAACCCCTAAGAATGTCGCTTTCGGCGATCTAGGAATAATCCTCTACACTCGCAATGAGGCGTTCTATGGTTACGAAGCAGGTATAGAGTGGAAGAGAAAACTCATTAATAAATCATTAAATCATTTGTTTCATAAAAAGCATGGTTGGCGGAGAAATTAGTCTAGAGCCCAAGTTCCTTAGACAGCTGAACTATCGTCTCGGTTGGCGCTGGGGGTAGTCAAAGCCTTAGCCTTAGCCTCAGCCTTAGCCTTGGCCTCAGCCTCCTTAGCTTTAGCCGCAGCCTCCCTGGCCTTGCGAGCAAGCATCCTTTCACGGGCAAGAAGACGCTTGGCCTTCATCTCCGCCTCAAACTCCGCCTTAAAAGCCCGAAGGTCCGCTTCCTTTCTTTCGATTTCGGCGTCCAGGGCTGCCTGCTTTGCGGCACGCTGCTTTTCCCGGAACTCCTCAAGAGCCTTTCGGTCCTCTTCTTCTTCGGCCTTGGCGCGGCGAAGGGCCTCCTCGTCGATCTTCTGCTGAACAGTAGCCATAGCAACCTTGTCGCCGCGGGTCTCGGTGCGCTCCATGCGGGCGTTACGGGTGCGAATTCCATCAATGGCGTCAGCGATTTGCATCTCGCGCTTGGAGTCGTGCATCTTGTCTTCGAGCTCGGCCATCTTGTCTCGCTTGAGTTGCTCTTCCTTCGCACCGTGTTCCTTCTCGAGGCGGTCAATGGTCTGCTCCTCAGTCTCGTCCTTGTACTTGTCGGCTGCGTCGTCGCGCCAGACTTCGAAGTTGCGGGTTGCGCCACGCTCGCACCGATAGTCGTGATCTAGTAAAGAATGTTAGTTTTGATAGGGGAAAGTGGGGGTGTGATTTAAAACTTACTCTTGGGGTCGGTGCAGAAAGTTATCTCGCCGCTGCATCCAGTGCAACGGATGTAGAAGCGGTAAACCGGAGTGTCCAGGTACTTGTCATGGACGGTCTCCTTTCGTGCATTAAACTTACGACCCTTCGCAATGTGCTCGCCACAGTGAGTGCATCTCATCGAAAAGGGTGTCATCAGACGGATGGTGGCCACCTTGGCCTCGCTCTTTCCATCTTTTCCAGAGCGTTTCTTCTTCTCAATCGCAGAGGGATCGAAATCGGGTGGGTAATACTTCGAGAGAACCTTTCGTTCAGCCATGTTGCTGTTATCGCGAACAGAATTGGAGGGGGTGGAAGACTGGGGAGAACGATGAGTGGGAGAAGTGGAAGAGTGGGAGATCGACAACAAACCTGTAGGCCCTGGACCTTTTTTTGCCGCGCGACCTCCCGCGCGGGCTGCGCGGGCTCGGCGGTCACGGTCACGTGGCGGGGGCCAAGCAAACCCTCCTTTTTGACCCGCTCCAAGATTTTGGCGATAGAGTTATCGTCTCCACCGCCCATGGTGACTCGATAACGATAACGGGATCGATAAGGATCGATAACAATAACGATAACGAGTCTAATGACGTCGAGTTACGAGAGGTCGAGAAATCACGTGGGAACTCAGTCTCGTGGGGAGTCTCGTCACCTTAGGCCCACCGCGCCTTCCACCCACCGGCGCCTTCCACCCACCGCGCCTTCCACTGTTCCACTGCGCGTTCTTTCATCACATGCCATTCTTCAACCTCGAACTAGCTATAATCCAAATACAAGTACTACAACTATATAATCTCAGATATCAGCATAAATGGTTCAGACACTTCATATGTGAGCTATAACATATGTTGAGGGAGGTTAGTTAACGTTAATTAAGTGCTTAGCATTCTCTATGGCCTAGTATATAACTCCCATTCATTGTAGTGACAATTGGAGGTCCTGTGCCAGGAGGTTCCGTGGCCGAGTGCCTAGGTGGGTAAAAGCTCTTATGTAATCTCCAAAGTGGAGTTTTCGTCTGATAGAGTACAACTGGAAGTGTGTTTTTAGCATATTAGTATTGGCAATATCATCTTATGTGGTTTGATCAAGGCAAACTTTCTATCATTTTAATCCGATAAATGTCCTATAAGCCAAACACTTTTTGTACATACAACATTAACAAGTTAACTAGTTAGTTACTTGACCTTCCCGTATCAGAAGTACGCACGGACCACTGTTTGGTTCAAAAAAACAATAGGGCAAGGACCCCATGCGGAAGTTGCTACTTGCATTGCTTGGATATCGCCCACTTCTAACAGGAATCTCTCCATGTCTGTTGTCTCGGTGAAGCTATTCCTTAACTCGCCCCATCTGTCGATATGGAAAGGTTCCTGCGCTCCTGGCGGCAGGACGCGTTAAACCGTGGCCAGCATGATTCCGCAATCTACATTGGGGACAAAGTCCTGGCGCTTACCAGTAAGGAATAGTGGATATTCAAAAGGAATACAATGGATACTAATTTGCTTTCAAAGACAGTGACTCCGATGCCTTTTGGCTGGCTCAGGTACACTTCTCGAACAACAACTTCACACGCGCCTTGGCCCTTCTGTCCCGCAAAGATCTCGTTTCTCGAAGCACCGCCTGCCGTTATCTTGCCGCGCACTGCTACATAAAACAGAACCAATTTGAACAAGCCCTCTCCATTCTTGGCGAACACAACCCCACAGACCTCATCCGTAACCACCATACCCGCCGCAAGACCCAACATCAAAGCCATGTCACATTGCGCAATGGGAGGAGCGCGACGCCGCGGAGTGATCGAGCTGAGGAGCGAGAACGCGAGGATGCCAACAATGTACGATTTGAAGCCGCCATGTGTTATTTACGGGGACTCTGCTTTGCCAAGCAGAATGCATTTGATCGTGCGCGAGACTGTTACAAGGATGCTGTGCGAATTGACGTACAGTGTTTTGAAGCTTTTGACCAGCTGATGAAGAACTCTTTAATGTCTCCCACGGAAGAATTAGAGTTCCTTGAATCACTAGATTTCGATTCCGTCTCCTCCCCCGATCCCATGATGGCACAAGAGGCTGCCCACTTTACGAAGATGCTGTACACGACGCGTCTATCGAAATACTCCTCTCCTACCATACTCTCCGACGCCACTGAAACCCTATCCACACATTATAATCTTGCAGAGAACCCCGATATCCTTTTATCCCGCGCGGAAGCTCTGTACACGCAATGTCGGTTTGCTGAAGCTTTGGAATTGACATCCTCTATCCTCTCCACATCTCAATCAACCGAGCTGGCCTCCACAAATCCCAGTATTCCCGCACAAAACAACCTTGGCCATGCTCCAGCCATTTATCCGCTCCACTTAGCTTGCCTTTACGAGACCGGTGCCACCAATGCCCTATTCTTACTCTCTCACATGCTTGCGGATCACTCTCCCGAGGAGCCTTACACATACTTGGCAATCGGAGTGTACTATCTATCGGTATCAAAGGTGGCTGAGGCGCGACGCTTCTTCTCGAAGGCCTCACTGCTAGATCCGCATTCGGCGCCGGCTTGGATTGGATTTGCGCACACCTTTGCCGCCGAGGGTGAACACGACCAAGCCATTGCAGCGTACAGCACTGCTGCTCGCCTTTTCCAAGGCAGCCATCTTCCCCAACTCTTCTTGGGAATGCAACATCTCGCCCTCAATAACATGTCTCTGGCGCACGAGTATCTATGTGCTGCTCATGCCATGTCGACTGGGGCTGCCCCCGGCTCTGTCCCTCTCACACCTAATCCCTCCGGTATTGTCTCGGCCGTCGGCGGAGACCCACTAGTTCTCAACGAGCTTGGAGTTGTCTTTTACCATCAGAATCATCTTAGCGGCGCCATTGAACTGTTTGGGCAAGCACTAGCGCTGGCTACCTCTCTCCACTGCGAACCCAGTGCCTGGGTGGCTACACGTGCAAACCTAGGTCATGCCTTGCGTCGCATGGGCCGTCTGTCCGAATCCCTTCGTGAATTCGATGAATGTCTCCGTGTGGGTGCGGGAGGGAGCAGCATGGGCTACTCGCCATTTTTGGGTGGTGGAACGGGTGGCTCAGCCGCGATCGCTACCGCATCTGGGGTTGGGGGCTACGAAGATCGCGGGCTGACGGGTTCTCTCCATACGTCTCGTGGCCTTGTGTTACTGGAATTGGGACGAACCACTGACGCGGTGACTGCCTTGCATGAGGCCGTGCGTGTACTTGGGGCGAGTGGCGGCGGTGATGCAGCCGGAGGCGCCGGTGTGGCGGGCACATTACTTTCACGTGCACTCGAGCTCTGGGCCTTAGAGGGGCGACAGAAGGACCGCACGGCTTTCGAGGAGAGTATGCGAGAAGCCAGTGCAGCCTCCTCCAAACGTCGGGGATCTACTCGGTCTCGCGAACAGAAGGGGAAAGAGCGAGTCGCCCCGGAAGAGATGTCTCGACGACGTGGACGTCAAGAGTCCTTTGTGGAAGGGTGGACAGAAGAGGCGGCTCATGTCGCCACGGCCCCGGCCGAAGGTGAAAAGGTGGAAATGGATCTTGACGACGAAGCTGATGGACTTTTGCGCCGAGCTCTCGGCCGTGTACGACACAGCCGACAACGTCGACCCGCAGTACCTGCTACTCCGGATATGGATGCCAGCCAGACAGCTGCTCCATCCAGTCGCAGCCGTGGAACACGACATGGGCGGAGTCACTCTGGACAATGACGAAGCTTGGGAATCCTCTCTAGGTGACATTTTGCGTTATTTCGCATGCATTGCGGGCGTTTCTAACCAAGGAAAATTGGCTAGGGGGTTGGGCAATTGGTTTTTTTTTTTTTTTCCCCTTTCTTCTGTAATGCATAATGCATTCTCATACTAGATGATCAAGCTGACATTGTTAGAGGCATTGCTTATGCTTGTCTCTAGTTTGAATTCACGGCTGTGGTTATGTTTCTTCCCACTTTAAACACTCTTTAGACCAGTATTATTCACATACCAAGACGTCAAGCCATTCCTAGATCATGCCGTGCAAGTCTAGATCACCATGACAGCGACAGCCTCATTTCCAATTCGCCTGCGACGCGGCTTGTCGCTTCTCTGTGTTGTAACCGCATTTAGCTTCAGCGCCATCACCGTCATTTGGTTTGGCATGAATTCCGACAGAGAATACATTCACCCCGTCCTCACCCAGTTAGTCCCCGCCGGACACTGCGCCTACAAATCCTTCACTGCCTTCCAATGCTCGACATCTCTAACCTGTCCCGAACCTGGTCTCCAGGTAGACACCTCCCGGGTTGTTAAGTGAATCGAGGGGATAGATATCCCCTAGTTAGAGAAAACTCCCTAGTTAGTCTGGCAGGGTAGTTAAGTAGGGCGATGTTCAGTAGGTTGGTTGGAACACGCGTTCGAGCATCCTTAGGATAGAAGATTATTGCGTATATTGAAGGTGAGTTTGATAAGGCTGAGTTTCTTTTTCTTTTAATTCTCCTATTGCGACTTGGATATCTCAACTAACTATTTAGGTCGCTCTTATTCGGCTTTATTAAAGTACCGACAGGTTTACAGCAACCTACAATAATGTGTTAATACCTGACATCTACGAAGCGAGGGTAGATCCGTGCGAATATCTTAGACAATTGGACAATTTTAGCGGTCATTCGATCAATATTTGGATGTTGATTCAACGTTTCTTAGGTTATGGAGTGGTTGTGCTTCCTTGCCTCATTCTAGTCCACTACCACTCTCTTAGGGCTTTATTTCACATCGATCACCATCAACCAGTAAGACTCGGTCTCTTCATGCCGAAGAGTCCAATTCGGTCAAAATAACCCGACAGCCCAACGGCGCGAGAATCCCACCCTGTTCAAATCAGCATGCATCATCAAAGCTCACCAGACGAGACAACATACCGGCGTCATCTTCAACCGATACTCAGGATCAACAACCCACCTAACCCTCCCCAACAAGACAAACAACAAAATCTTCACCTGCAACAACGCAAATCCCTGCCCAAGACACTTCCGCTTATGGGCATTAAACGGAATATAAGTTCCCCGAACCGTTTCCCTCCGAAACCGTCCGTGCATTTCCTCAACCGTATCCCCCCACCTCTCTGCCCGGAACTCCCGCGCATCAGGACCCCATACATCGGGGTTACTATGCACCGCCCACGCATTCCATCCCACAAACGCGCCCTTGGGGATAGGAAGTTCTCCACCCAGTAGCGCAGGCTGTACCGCGACTCGGTTAATGAGCTGAGATACGGGTGGGAAGAGACGAAGTAGTTCCAACACCACGGCCGTCAGGTACGGGAGATTGTTAATGACTTCCTGTGATGGATTCGGATGGGTCTTTGCTGTAGTCAGGATCTCCTCCCGTAGTCGATCTTGGATATCGACTCGTGTCCCCAACTGCCAGAACATCGATGTGACGAGTTGCTGGGCGTTTTCGTGGGCCGTCAGGAAGGTTATCTTGAGATTATCGCGGAATTGTTTCTCGGTTATTCGCCCCGATGTGTATGCTTCCCCCAGCATGTGCGAGACCATTTCCCTTTCCTCGCATTGCGGGGGTTTATCTTGTGTGCGCTTTTGAAGCATGTTCATTATCATTGTGTACAGTCGGTTATCGAATTCGTGCATTATTTCATACGCGCGTTTGCGTGAAGGTAGTAGCCAGGGGAAGTGGTCGAGATCCGGGAAGCTGAAGTACATTGGTTTGAAGAGGGTTGCTTTGATTATGGATTGGATGGATTCGATTCGGACGGCGCCATTGGGTTGGCCCAGGCTCTGTCAGGGGGGTTGGTTAGTATTTATTCAACTGTAGCATTGGATTGGAGATTGGATGTTCATTTTCAGCTTGATGGTGGTTGTTGATACCTTGAAATCCAAGTCTAAGAAATTCTCGCCCATCACATCAACTGCCCATTTCTGTACATCTGCCATAATCAAAATGCCCTTGCTGGGTCCAGTCTCTTTCTGCTGATTAATCAAGATATCAACCAACTTCCTCGACTGTTTCAACAAAGAAGTCGTCTCAAAAACCTTCTTCTGCAATCCAGCCTTCATGATACCAGTGTAAAGCCTCCAATTCTCACCATGGGCATTGATGATATTATCACCGACCAGCGTCGCAATAACAGCATGCGGGATCTTGATCTGACTCCCTGCTTTTGCATATATTTGTTCATTGCGAAACATATCAGTTAACCAATCCGGTCGTGAAACGAGAACACTCCATCGTCCTCCGAACCAGACCAACACGGCGCCGTGTTTTTCTAGTGGGGCCCTGAACCAGCGTTCGTAGATCTCGTCTTGGCCCATTGAGGACCAGAGGCCGAGGATTGAGACGTAGATTGGGATCTTGGGGAGGTTAGGGAGGTTTCGGGGGACGTGAAGGTACCATATCAGGAAGAGGAGGGGTGGGAGGAGGAGGGCTAAGAGGGTAGAGAGGAGTATGGAAAATAAGTCCATGGTGGTGATAGGTTTTGGGGGATTTCGTAGAAGCAAGAATTAGAAAGGTTAGAGAATGGATTTTGATACTCTCTTGCTAGCACAATATAGAGAGTTGGGTGTCTACTTGGAGCTCCGTGCCCTGATGCACCTGGTGTCAGCGGAAGTCAACACACTTATTCTGATGTTACACTGTCCACCGTGGCTATCTTTGGATAAGTTTCTGCTGGGTCTTACTGCTAAGTCATGGTTCGGTATATTGGGTTTGGAAAGTGGCACCCGAGGCTTCTGTATATACTGCAAAGTGCTGAAGGTTAAAATGTACTACAATCTCCTTCCTTGGTTTTGTTTATACCATCAAGACCCAGGAGAAAGAGAACAGATGAGTAAGTTGCAGTCCTATCCATGGATATATAGTAGTTTAAACCCCCACCACCAACGAAGGTTATAGGATGAAGATGTGGGCATACACCTCTCTTTGACTCGGCCATTCTTCATTGATAATTAGAGGAATAATTGGCCACTTAGGCGGCCTTGTCATGTCCTTTTCGTAGTCTATATTCTCAGATAGTCTTCTCTCTCTTTTTTCAGCTGTCTTTTTAGATGCCATCTGCCATCTTCTTAGGATATTAGTGTTTTAGGTAGAATCTAGGTGCTTAAAACGGCTTGAAAGTGCAAAACAATTTTCTTTTATATCATAGTGACTAGAATAGGTGCTGGAATATTGTATCCATTGGGTCGTCTACCACATACAATGAGAATCTCGGTGTTTAGGTTATGCTATTCAAATGAGAAGTCACCTCCATTCTTCCATAGATGCAACAGCCTCAAAAACAGAGTTGAGATGTAAGTTAAAATCCAAATTTCCAAGAGTCGAGAAGCGATATGATATGCACACGTCATTCACAACCCTCGGATTACAGTCACACATGCCCCAAAGTGCCAAAGTTTTGTGATATGGTGGCGTCGCCTAAATTCCTGCTACAAGCGTAGCAGACAGCGAGAACCCATAAAATACAGTAGCTATCATAGCAATGGCATTCAAATGGATAGCCATTGCGTGATTTCGCGCGAAATTGCGGTTAGCCCGATGCACCTTGGACCCATCGGCGTCAGAATCGGTATTCTGGCTTTCTGTAGGTAGAGTGAAATGTTAGCCGTATAGTTGAAAAACGAGGTATATCCAGGTAAACGCAAAAACCCACCTTGTAGTGCCCTCCTGACCAACGTTGCAGTTGTCGTCCGAGGCCCGTAGATGAACCAATTCAAGCATCCGGTCAAACCAACAATAGCAAGAGGAGCTGCACTCCATGGGTCTCGGATCAGTGACAAAATACTGTACGGTGGGTGTGTTGCTGCTGTCAACGCTGTGAGTCCGACTTGCGTTCCGAAATAGACGGGGAAAAGGCGCTTTTGGAGGACGATGAACTCCTTCATTGGCAAGGCTTGATAACATATTTTTGTATTGACAAAGCTCTGTATTTGGTTAGTCACGAGGTCGCTTGTTTGAAGGATAAGAGTGGTGGTACCTGGTAGAGCTCTGTTCCGAGGAGAGCGCCATAAGACAGAAGATGATATGGGAGAAGATTGCCCACTACGTCGAGAAAGGCCTCCATACTGTCAAGATGTGATGATAGAATGAAAGCGTGTGGTGACTGGGAGAGGGGAGGATGGTAGAATTGGAGAAGAGTGGTACTATTGGGGGGCCCGGCTGTTTACGGAATTCTTGGCGGCTTACTGTCTGAGATGTCAATCAATAAAGTCAAGGCTGGTGGACGTTGGTTCTAATTGTCTTGACTTAGATGTTGATTGGCTGTAGTCATATTTTATGGATATTGGCTTATTCCCATACATTCTACTATAACATGAATACTATAACTAGTTAGTTACGCTGAATTGCTTCATGTTACACTCATAGTTAGGCTGCACAAATCACTTTCTATTTCCAGTCCAGCACAATGTAGACCAATGTAGCCAGAGATTACAAATCACTTGCGGGATAACGCATCTCTCACACAGTTACACAAAGAGATTTGCCTTCCAGAATGTAATTCAGCGACAAACGAAACCGGATCTTCCGCTCCCCACGGCTGGATCTCACATGCATATATACCCCGGGGGGATTGGAAGAGGGGTCAAAGTAGCACCACCTAGCAGTTAGCTAGGTTCATGAAAGAAGCTCATTCACACTCTAAGCTGTTGGACTAAGAATGGAAAAATCAGTCCATCTATGACGCAGATGCATAAATGACTCCTTATTCCCGAACTATTAAACCAAGAAGAATTGAGAAGAATTGAGAAGGTAATGTGCCCTCGCCAAAGCCCAGAGCAAAAGAAGGTATAAGACAACCGGTTTGGGTCAAACCCCGGAGTATATCCAGCGTGAGCTCATTCTTCTTGCAGGAAGGGGCCATGGCCTAACATGTCTTACTTTTAGACTTCACATTGAAGGTTGTACTAGCGGTGATAGCCTCGCCACTGGTAGCCTGTCACCATAGCCCTGGTCTCCCTGTCCTTCTATGAACAAGTCGATGAGTGTGGCCCGGAGACAGATAAACCCCAATAGGAGATCGTCTGTCTGGTTCATTCTCAGCTTGAACACAAGATCATGGCAATTGCCCTTGCCACGTGGGTCCGTGTAATCAGGTAGTATAAAGGCTGAATTCGGGGATGTCCGCGTCTACAACAAGATACTTTGACACCTACATGTGATTTGAAGTATAAGTAGGCGGGGATGATCATCCAAAAGTACCGGGGGTAAGTAGGTTACCACTGAGGATAAGGTAGCACGGTCTGACCACGTCAAGAGGTCTAAAACAGGTTGTTAGATTCCGACCCTCGAGATTTTGAGCCATCGAGGTGGATCCAAGCTGAGGGTTTCATGGGTTTTGCTGAATCCCAGACTGGCCATGTCCACACAAATGTCCAGAGCGGGGATAGCCTCTGATTACACCACCTCGTACGACCATCCTGAAACCTTCTCCCAGAATGTCCAATTTTGCATAAGAGCTTTTTCTACAAGGGGTCGAAAAGCTGAGAAGGGCAGGTAGTTTAACATGGCCAGACCATATAGCATCACGCGGCTGAGAAGGCGGAGATTGGACCAGTGGCTTTCAGACCGAATCATTGATCACCGAAGATCAGTTGTACAGGCTGCGTCATACAGTGAGATCAGGCGCGACTTTCCCTCGTGGGCGCACGGCCCGTATAAAGCAAAGGGAGGCTGACGGCGATGGGTCTTTTGTTTCTGAGTTTCCGCACTAAACGCTTGTAGTCTCGAAACTTCTACCGAGAGAACTTATATGAGATATGCAGCATCCTCAAACACGATAGTATCCGTCAACCCTATAACACAGCACAACACCACTCTACAAGATCACGATGAAAGAGCAGTCTGCGAGTCCTAGGGACGAGGATATCCTCAACCAAACACAAGATCCGCTCGAAAGAAGGAGATTGCAGAACCGCCTTTCTCAAAGAAACCATCGTAAGATATATTGCCACAAAATGAGAACATAAGTTTGTAACTGACAAAGCCTAGGCCGCAAGATCAGAGAACGCATTGAAAAACTTCAAGAGCGCGTCATCGCCAACGAACTCAGAGCTGCTGCTGCACTCAAGGGATGGGACCAGACATATAACCCATCGCTATTCCCAAAGTCTCACTCGTCTTCGGAGAATGAGCTCGGGTTCACCTCGCGAGATGTGTCCCCTTTAACCCCAGACCAATGTACTTCATTCATGCCGTCATATCCCCCGTTCTCGCAGCCCTGGCCAAATGACCTGAACACATTCCCACAACACGTGTATCCCGGCGATCTTTTCCAATTTACCGGAGTCAGTGAAGCAAGTCCCATGACTCCTATAGCAAGTGCCCCAGCACAGCCAATCCACAGCATGTCACCACCCAGCTCTGGTCTCAACGGTGATACATACCGGGAAATGATAGGTACCCCGGAGACCTTGATACCAGACTCCCTGTTTCCATCAGAGCCCAATCAGCCGCTGTACTACGTTGCCACTGGTCAGTACTCCAACTACATGGCGTAGAAGCTATCATTTGAACCAAGCAACTGACAAAAGGCAGAAGAGGCATTGCCTCAAATCATCCAGGTTATCAACACCATGTCTCCACAATACAAAGTGATTGTTCTGGTTCCTCCAGAGTCGCCGGCATCGGCTTCTATAGCTTCCTTCCCTTCACCAACTTCACCCTATGGTCCTGGTCATAATGCTTCAGAACAGGGCCCTCCATCACAGCAGCCTAACTCACAGAATATCGGTTGTCTATGTCATACCCACACTGTCCATTCTGGGAACCCTGCGCACTCCACTTCAAGGCCATGGACGGGCGGGGGGTCATATCCGCAAGTGTGTCCTTTGCACAAGACGGTAAATACAGTCCCGCCAAGAGGGGGCTTTCCTGTTAGGATGATGCCAGTCTGTTGTGGTCTTGTATAAAGATAGAGGTGGTAGAGCAGGGGTCGACAGTGGGATATACACAAAGGGCGAGCGTGGACGAATTGTGCATATATCATGATTTTTACTGTCTAGACAGCAATCTACTTTTCACCTAAACTGAGTATTGATCGAGCGGATGCTAGACAATAGCGGGCTAGAACAGAAACTATTGGGTTAAACTGAATCAGATCATTTCTCCCGAGAGGAACCATGATATGTCCTCCTCATTTAATACATAAATCCCTTCATAGTATCGCCAATAGCATCAGCACCACGACCGCCCCCAAGCAACTTTTCATCTTTTACCTGTATAACAACACGCCGGGAAGTGATCAGTGCAGGGGACCCATTGTCTTTGACCTCCAAAATAACATGCAGCGACTGCCCTTTTTGAATTGCCTTGCGGCTAATGAGCCCAACACAGCATCTCTCAGGCGGCGGTAGCGTGACCTCAGCAACACTACCAGCCTCATCGAGAGATCTAATGCCCAACTCGCCAACCTCATGGTGGACAGACCACTGTGTGGCACTTGGGTCTTTATATTGATACCACTTGAGGCATAGAGAATCATTGGGGTCTGGATCACACGATGCCGAGGCATCTAGCTGGAGCTTCGACCCAGCCTCCAGCTCAAACATTATCGATGCAGGACCCTTAGTTCCATTCAGCACACACTGCAACAGGATGGGGATTTGCCTTCCCGCTCTGACCATTGAGCCCATTAACCTCATCAGGCGTATCACTGTAGTGGCCGTGCTTATCATACCGTCCACTGATATCGGTTGGGACTGCCCCAAGAGCTGACCCGGGGCTTGGAAGACAAAGACTGGAACTGGGGCGAAGAGGTCATGGTAGATTGTGACAGTGATTCTGGAGGGGCTTTGGAAGATACAACGGCAAATTAATGAATGAGCAACATATTTGAACTTCAGGTTTACTCGTCGGGTGCCCGAAATGGTAACTCGAGGGATCAACTGCCGAAGTTGTGCCGACAAGGCGAAACCAGCAATTCAACCACCTCCACCAAGTTTGGTTTTCTTCTTTCCATTTTGTGATGATAAATAAGTAAGGAGTGGTAGAATACTACTTATTAGGCTGATGTTTATTATTTAGACGATTTAAATGTTAATGAGGGGAGAGCGCCTTATTATAGAGACTAAGCATGGAAGATATTCGAAAACAACAGACTCCAAATCTACCGGATATTGCATTGAAGTCGTGGGTAATTGCTTCAGGATACTTAGCAATTTTGCACCAAATATAAGCCAAATATGTGGGAAAACGAGTGCCCAAGCGCAGACAGAAAAGAATGACAGAAAGCAAATAACACAAGATCAAAAGCCAAAACACATGAATATCTCAATCACAGTGAATTCGCCACAGCTCCCGATCACAGTCACTGATATATCCAGTACGAGTATGGAGCATGGCAGTATTATCACTAATCAACAGATCACCCTTCTCCCAACCAAAGCGAAGACAAACTCTATAGTCATATATGATGCGATCTACAACATCGACCAAAGTATTGTCGTCATTCTCAATTGAAACATCACAAGTTGAGAATTTGGTCTTGGTCGAGTCCCAGGGTTCATGCCAGCGCAAACAAGGCAGTCCAGAGATAGGATGCTTCACGATCAAGCGCAGGTTCTTGAGTTTTGCATCCCAAAACCCATCGTTATCCATAGCCCAGGTAACATTTTCAAGACTCTCAGCAGACCATGGAAGAGGCAGGTACCGGAAAAACAATCGGGAGCTTGCAAACAAAGTGTACCCATTTCCCTTCGGTGCAGTGGCAGGACAAGTGAAGAACTGATAGCCCGGTGGATGTTGGACTTTCTTCTTCTCGCCTGTTTCTGGGTCGGTGATCTCATCGAATTTGAACATCCCATCGAAATGCATGGGCATAGCCTCGTTGGACGTCACATTGTTACCCATCTTGTCAGAGCGGCCGTTGTCCCGTACCTTTTGGATTATGCCGAAGCTCCATGGGAGAATAGTGCCGAGCTCTTCTGCCTTGTTGACATAGAAATTTTCCTCTAGAGTCTCGGAAAATCCGCGGATGACAATTGGTGACATGCCATTCGACAGCTGGCGGACTTTCTTCATGGGGATGAAGCGGATCGACGGCGGCGGATTGACATTGTCGATATCCGCGGGTCGGATGATGAGCCCGCAAGGATAGAGATGCTCGAACTTGACTGATAGGCCATCCTCGCTCCAGTCAAAGAGACTTGATCTTTCGCGGAAGTAATATGGTTGTCCGTTCTTATAGATGAGGTCGTGGGTGTCGCGTACGTCTTCAGCGTGGACCGTGCGATACGAACCGTCCAGTCCGACAGCCACAGAAGAGTGCCAAGGTGTATACCCCAGTGTGCCTCGAATCTGCGGAATAAGCGAGACGGACAGCTTTTTCTCGCCCGCGGACTCGTGGATAGAGAGTCGTACGTAGTCCTTTCGGTTGGCTTTGATGGCCGCCGCAAACATTTTCCCCCGAATGATCATCTGTCGTGCTGTGTCGGCAATCTGCGCTTGTCGGGCGCGTTTTGACATGGATTTGTCCCTATCCTCCAGATGGGCTAAATCCTTGGTCAAAAATTTGATGTAGCCGCGGTATGTCAGACATGTATCATTGTCGGTTTTGATAGCCTCCGTCGCGTCGAAGCTCGGGTCAGCAAAGGTGTACATCAGTTCTCGGCGGAGGCAACTAGCGTGAGCCAGATAGAATGCCTTGGCGGCTTCTGGGGTTGAGGACGGGAACCATGGATGCTCGAGAAGCTCGAAAAGACGAATGAATTTGACATGGTGGAGCTCTTTCTCGATGGCCATTGTTCGCAGGGTTTCTCCATAGTCCCAAACGGTTTCATCGGGGACGCCAAGGATATCTAGCGAATGTCAGTATTGAATATCAGTGAACATCCATCTTGGTCATTTCCTTACCATTGTATACAAGTCCATCCGAACTGATGTAGACATCGGCACCAGGAGCGTATACTTCACCGATGTTTTGGCAAAGTCCATTCAAATGGGCCAAGGCCAATTCTTCACCAAAGTCGGGCATATTGCCCAGAACTTTACTGTGCGCATTGGGTGACTTGAAAGGGAATGCGGGCAAGATCATGCGGATTGGCTCTTGTCTGGCAATTTGCCCCAGAACAACTGGAACAAACGACTCAAAGCCCTTCCAGGAAATACCCGACTTCTCAAAATCAACACCATAACTTTCGATAATCTTCAATACATCCATGGCCATCAGTTCATCTCCAGATCGGGGTTTCAAGGTCTCAGAGACGATAGGGCTGTTGGGCACATTTTGTTCGTGTTGGTTGGTATCATTGCCGTTTGAGGTAATAACCACCGGATCGGCGCTATCATATTCGGGAGGCGTGATATCCACAGCCTTCAGAGTGACTTTCTGATTGGATATTCCCTTGTCGAAAGGGAAAATTCCATTCTCGGTATGCTTGGGGTGGTATGTAGTGGGGACAATGTCCGCACCCGGTGCCAAGACGACCATCGTGACTCGATGTGGAATGTATGTTGCCAAGGGAGATACTCTGAGCCAGGCACTGTTCTACACAGAAAAGTTATGAGAGAAAAGCCAGAATGAGAAGTAACTGTATTGGTCTCACTTGGGTCCTGAGGAAATAGAGATGTGGTGTTTTATCCAGAACCAGATGGTGCTATATAACCAGCATCAGCCAGAACACTGACCTCGCGACAAGAAATCTGGAAAGTTCAACCCTCCGGTCCGATGACTGTAACTCCTGATGCGGACTAAGAAGTGAAGTCTTAGGTTCAACCTAGGGCATCCCAGGCACGAAAATGGAACGAGTGGCCATCACTCTGTACAACTTGGCGCCATGCTTTCCTACTATACTGGACCCCATGGATGAAGTCATAGTCGAGGAGACTCGCTAAATAGCCTTGGCCGACTTAGTAAAGGGCTTGAAGTTCCATTCTCAGCAGGTTGGTTGCTGAGTCTGAGAAGCTTAAACCTAGAAAGCTTCAGTTATCGTTTCAGTAGTGTCAGCAAAGCTCGCGTAGAACCGAAGAGTGAGGTGGCTTGAGGGATATTCCCAGAGTAAATGAGAAAAGCCTCAATTATCTATTTTATCTGATGACTATGGGTGCATGAAAGTTTCAGATTCGTTGGATAATCGAAATGGTTGTGTCTATATGTGTCAATGGGTCTTCCATGGGGGGTCTCGGGATCCCCGCCAACCCGCTGCCAAAAGCTAGGAAGTGAGGAGAAATCTATGCTTGGCAATCCTATGCAGATTTAAGACACATGTAACCTATTGCGACTTAGACCGCTAGAAAGTGGCAACATTGGTTTGCTCCACGCTGTAGTGGCAACGGAAAAGAGTCCAAAGTGACATCTTAACTGTTGATTAACCGTGAGATTATACAAGATATTGAGCCCAGCGGTAGCATTGACTCTCCCCAGGGCTAAGCCATCAACGGATGTTTATTTTGGAAACTAAAAATAGCCGTCAAACTTCTATCCTATGACATCTACATTGGGTTTACATAGCAAGATCAGAAAATAGTACAAGAAGTATATATTCGTTTAATTGGTTAAATCCGACGGTGCCAAGCACACGTGTTCTGATACCTCTTATGCTGTGTTCGAATTCGATTTCACCCGGTGCTTTATCAGCATTTATAACGTCCATTACCGCTAAACATGCAGCTCACCCTTCGAGCTCACGCCAATCATACTCCATAACTCGAACGATAAAAGCCGCCATGTCATGTGTTGCCAATTGACTAACAAGGTAGCAGGTGGCGTCTAAGCCTGAGCTTATCCCACCCGCCGTGAGTAGTCGAACAGCGCCTCCCTTCAACAGACCCCCGTCAAGATATCTTCTGTGCACTACGGTCGTACCAGGCTCACCCGGAGCATTAGAACGAGCACAAATATCTCGAAGTCTGTCAAGAGCATGATGGTGGGTTGTCACAGTCATTCCGCCGAGTACCCCTGCGGCCCCGAGAAGAAAGGCGCCGGTACAAACCGACAGCAAAGTCCGGGTGCCTAGTGACTTATCTGCAGGTAGGGCTGCAAATTTGCGAATCAAATCAAGCTCTGGTGCGTTCTTTTCGATTAGTGGCTGCAGCACCGCCGGGGGACCACCGGGGATGACCAGGATATGAAAGTCGGAAATCTGATCGACCGCATCAGGCAAAAGTAGGTCTGCGTGAACTGTAAGCGAGCTTGCAGCACGAATGGCGGGGCTGCAAGCGAGAGTTTTGATTTCGAACATTCTGTCCGGAGTATCTGGGTTTCGGTTGTGCGAGACATGGGATAAGACTTCGATTGGGCCTGCAAAGTCGAGGATGTCTGCGCCGGGAAACAGGAGGACCCCGACTTTGTAGTACTTGTTCGGGGACTCAAAAGACATAACTGCGACGAGAAATTGCGATATGGTCTTGCAAGACGTACCGAGGTAGATGTCTTTTTGGTGGAGGTGTGGAAAGAATAAATAATAGCTGTAGTGAGGTTGCTGGAGCTGATTCTGGGTTTCGCTTGAAAGAAATTAGAAAGGCTAAGGTGCATTTTACCTCGGGGCGTTTCTGACTCTGCTGACTCCGGCGTAAATAACTGCCCGACTTTGTACTACGCTGGTCTCTGATTCGATGTTTGGGGTTCTCGCAAGGTGTCCAATAATATTGGCCCTTCGTAGTGCGCTTGGAAATTGAGCCAGTTGTATGGAACCCGGGGATGTAAATGTCTCACATTGAATAATCTGGTGGGATTACCCAGGGAGATAAGACTAGGTAAAATGACAGGAGTTGAAGTATCCACATTAGGATAGAGTAATGAATTATATAGGAGGATGAGAGGAGATAAATATATAGGGAAAGAAAGGTTGGAGTACCTGAGACCGATAACAGTACATTTGGATAAGCTGTAGTTCACGCCTTTTGAGCGCCAGTACTCTTCTTGATGTGATGTATTCTTAGCCTTAAGTGGTCGTTACTAGATCCTAGTCTTCTGGTCATATCTTCAACCGGTCTTGGTATATACCTAGATCCCGGGATGACAGCACCCCCCCACCGGCGCGAGATGCAACGACTTGGGAAGTACTTTGTCATCCTTGATAATTTTCATGAATTCATGACTAATGAGGAGAGTGGGAGATTGGGAGAGTGGTACTCCGGAAAATCAGACGAGCAGAGATGTGAAACTTGAGTCATATCAGTCACCGCAGAAGGGAGCTGATGTAAGGTGTATTGCAACTGCCATGGTCTAGCAAGCACAATCATGAAACTATGCAAGCGAGTCAGCGTCATCTCTGGCTTTGTAGTTAAAACCCGAAGAGTGCCGATGTAGTCAACCTTAGAAGTTAGAACTAATATTAGTCATGATGTAATTCCCCCGAAACTCTGACCGCTCCCCGCTATTCAGATAGTGAGTGGGGAATGATGGAGCAGAATGCAGATCTGGAGTTGAACAGAAAAGTGTGTCCCTTCTTACAAGGTGAATCTTGAATATCGCTGTAGCAATGTTGACCACTTTTGACATACCATCCCGAGCCTCGGCCAAAGAGAGAGACTAGTTTCGAGGCTTCTTTGGCAGACGCTTCCGTCGAAAAGCACCAAAGACATTAACGTAAGCAGTATGCATAGATCGTATTGGGGGGCAGGTTCGAAGTATCACGATATAAGATTTCGTAAAAGAGATTGATTGTACAGATACAAAACGTTCAACGGCGTATATGACACAGAAGAACATATTCAATTCGTAAGAAAAACCCTCCCTTCCAACAAATTTAAATAAATTTGCAAAAATAACAACAATCATGAGATGGACCAGAAAAAAAAGACGCCGGCGCCGCGCTGAAGAAAAACAACTGAAAAGTAAACGCGTTTCGAGAACAAGTCACATCAAATCACTAGCCCCACAGGGGTGGATGAATATACTCTGCTGCACGATCCATTATATTGGGCATTGTCCATTCACCACTAGCAGAACTTTCTGGCGTCGGGGGTGGAAGAGAACCAACGCTGGGGGTCATGTTTGCCTGCCCAGGGGCAAGTGTACCCATGGAAGCGGAGGCCGGGTTGAGGTTAGGAGTACTACTGGAGTAAACAGGGCCATTGCGTCCCATTGGAGGACGCGTAGATGGATTCCCAACTGCGGCAAGGAGTTTTTGCAAAGCACGATGGGTTTTCGCTAGCGACTTGGCCCATTGCGTTTGTGTATCAGGAGGTAACCCAACCGGAGTATTTGGATCCACCGCCGGAGCAATGGGGCCTGGGACGTTCGTGGCCCCTGTGATTGGGTCGTAAGTGCCGAGAGGTTGGGGCGGCGAGGTCATACTGGCCACAGTGGGGGCCTCATTGGAATCATAGGCACGTTCCGTGCTTGCTCTTTGGGCGATGATGCCTTCGAGTGCATGCAGGAGATTCCACACATTCGGGTCCGCTTTCGCCTCGTCAATGACAGCAAGCAGGAATGCGGAGCTAATCGCCCGCTGTAATAAGATCCAGGAACGAGCTGCATGGGAGCTGAAGTTGTGCATTTCAATGTAAGCTTCAACCGTCGTCATTAGATTCATCACGCAATTTTCGCGCATGCTAGCGGCGCTGGCGTCACTTAAATCGGCCATGGGTTTGAGCGCCGGCCTGCAGAGCTCAGAAGCGAAATAAGAAGAATGCAATTTCAACACAACTCGCTCCAGATGTTGCGTCGGTGTGGAACAGTTTATTGCATCTCGCAGGTATGGCTTTGCCTCGATCATGATCTTCTGGATGCGATCCTTATAAGTCTGTATGCTTTCCAAACTTATTTGAGCATGTGGGCTCAGCATGCGAATGCGGACAACCTCTAGTGCAAGAGAAATGACTCGCGAAAGACTTTCAAAATAAGATATATCACCAGGTTTAGAGCCATCCCTATAAGCGATATCTGGCTGGCTCACTGCAGTGGTGGAAGGCCGATCATAGGAGAGCGAAAAGTGGCTGTCTTGCCACGCCATGGACCACCTATTGATGTCAGGGCCACATACTTTCGGGTTATGGAGAAATTATCTTACCAAACATGTCGTCGGCGGTATCGTTCAGCTGACGAAAATCGACTTGACTCCACATGGAGACCGAGCGCCAAGCCCATGCGAAGAGTCATGCCAAGCAAGACATAAGAAATTCCAGGATTCATGTTGTACGACAAAACGTTTCCTATCACCAGGAGAGTTTGAATTGCCTCAATAGTGGGCTGGGATAGGAAATTCGTCAAGCGGAGACACTGGTAGGAGCAGCACACTATTTGAAGTGTTAGCCAAGTAACTCCAATAAAATCCCTGATATGGATCACATACCATAAACTTGCGAGGTCAATTCCCTTTCCTTGCTCCCATAATCGGATGACTGGCATCCAGAAGCAAGAATAGCGAACAGTAGTCCTAGGTACGCAATGCTCACCCCGAAAGGCTTTTGTGCTTGGTCTGCATCAGCCAGGTACTCGCCACCGATAGAGGCTCTTGTTCCCAGTAGAAGCTCGAGAGTGTTCTCAAACTCATAGATGTCTTCTAAAACAGGATAGATGGCTCCCGAAATGTCCTTGTAGTAGTAGAATAACCTATAGAGAGGAAGAAAGTTAGCGCAAACAATCTCGCTGAAAGTTCGATTTCGATTCGAAAGGACTACACACTCTCTGCAGTGTTGATCAGTGGGAAGGGCGCTGCAGACGGCAGTAATATCAAACGTTGACATATCGGACGACCATAGATCAACAAATGGATAGGTTGCAGACTCATTGTCCAAACCAAGCTTGGGTAGTATTCCTCCTTCCAAAAGTGCTTGCAGTTGATCAGACCCGGACTGATTGTTCAGAATATAAGCCAGAACAGAACGCGATCCCAAATGGACAGTGCCTTTACCAAGAGTGTTCGCAGCATGGATGCCCTCGCGTTCCGGCGAGGCACACTTGGAACGGGAACTCGCATCGGCACTCTGCACGCTTCCGGTGTCCATGGAGGTTGGGATAACGTCTTCCGCCCTCTCCAGCCCAACTCGAAGTGAGGAAATTGTAGACTCCATTTCTTGCAATCTGTTGCGCACATTATCCCATTCCTCGCGGGCGATTGAAACACGACCACCACCTATAGCAGGGACGCTCGGTCGGTTCAGAGGTGGCTCATGTTTCACTTCCGCCGGGGTTTCATCATACGCATATGTTGTTGAATATTCAGGCACGGGTGCCGCTGACGCACTAGAGGGGGCGCTCTCATTGAAGGCTTGCGATCGTTTCTTGGAGGGGCGTTCGTAGGAGCAAAGGTCTGCATGGTCGCGCTTAACGCACCCGTCACACGGCAGATTACGATCACATTTAACCTTGCGCGCGTGGCAAGGATAGCAGGCTTTGGGCTCACGAGCCTTGCGCTTCGTGCGGATGATCGCGTCCACCTGAGCCTGCGGTAGATCGGAGACTGCTCTGTTGGGCGCTCCAGCCATGTCGGAGGCAACGGAGGGCGAGAATGAAGTGGAATTTGGGTAAGGCGACGTCATTCTGGCTCAAGAAAAAAAATCCTTTGGTGCAATATACCCTTAGTCGGTCTTGAAGTTATCGTGTATCGGCCTACACAGCGATGTTTCGTTCGGTCATTGGCAGCATGGAGGTGGAGGATCGGAAGCGATTTGGGAGTTGGACAGTGATTTCAACACATTAGCGACAGGTACAGTCCGATGGATTCATTAGTTAAATCAGAGCAGCATGTTAGGCAATGAAGGCTCGATTTGAAATTGCGCGCAATTTGTTCAAGGAAAGCTGAGATTAAGCGCCGGGGCAATGCTACAACGGGCACGTGATGTGGGGCGTCCAAATGCGGAATCAAGCCCTACGTCAGTATTGTATACACTGAAAAGGCTTGGTATAATTTGTAAAAGGCATGAGTATTGAGTAATTGATCGTGTACTACATGTAGAATCTTGCTACGAAGAAGATTGCTTTTCAGAACTACAAGGTCAGTGTTTAAACAACATGTTTGATGCGTAAGACCTCTATTTCCAACATATATATAACTATCCGGCAATGTTCAGACATTGTCCATTTACCGTCGACACGCAATATCGTGAATGACCTGAACGTAGGCCACTGAGATTTCATTGTCTGTGTCAATCGTGACCATAAAATGGAACCTCATCAATGATCGGCGAGCTTGGAGTAAGCAAGAGTTGTGTCGAATTAGTATAGACCATACCCGGGGCATGAGTAGGCTTCGCCGATTGTGACTCAATCTATAAAGCGTACAAAATACGGGGCAACCCGTAG
Organism: Penicillium thymicola; assembly: GCA_030142185.1. Classification (NCBI taxonomy): domain Eukaryota; kingdom Fungi; phylum Ascomycota; class Eurotiomycetes; order Eurotiales; family Aspergillaceae; genus Penicillium; species Penicillium thymicola. The sequence continues at coordinate 42,292 of LACB01000022.1, forward strand.
TATGGAGCCGATACCCAATCTACAATTAATGTATCTTTTGTATGACTTTCCCGTACAGGAGATACTTTAAGCACCTTTTAGACACTATACAAAATCTCTTAACCCTTGGAGTCTTGGACTAGCTAAAGTACACCAATACCCCTTGGCACGGTCTAAAATGCTTGGCTAATAGTGCCAAGCACCCAACACACCTTTATTGCGTTGACGATGTTTCGAACAAAACCTCAGATGCCCTCGGAATTGATAATGGGGAATACCTGGGGAGATCATGATGTCAAAAGCGGACTTTTCCGAGGTTTATGGAAGTAAAAAGTAAATATGACGCCGTTATAATTATCGTAGCTAGTTGAAACTAAAAACAAAGGAGAATGTTGAGATAACAATGATCTTTGTTCTTCTACTACCATGGTGGCACCCGGGGCATCTTTCGATGTAAGAAAGCTGCAGGTTCTGCATCGGCTCCAGGCTGTCCACGAAGCATCATAGAGGCCCGCCTGCCTGGATCCAGGGCGATTGGCGCGGGAATGACTGACGGAAGTCTTCGAGAATGACCTGTATCCGGTATAGCGTCGGCGATTTCAGCATGGGTATTCGCAAGCCACAACGAGTCATTGTCGCGCGGAGCTGTCCCTGTGTATAGCATTTCCCGTAGTCAGGGGCCATCCAATCTGTGATCTGAATGCCTACACCAACCTCGATGTACCTGACATTGGACTCTGACCCATTCCGTCATCCGCCTTCTTTGAATATTCAGTATGGTAACTTCAAGTTCAACCACTGGGCTAACCATCCTGCTATCATCAGCTATAGTTGTTGCCAGTAGCCCCATGACTGCGGGTTCGTCGGTCGATCTTTCCATGATATTTTGAAGATCGCCCTCATATAATGACATCATGCATGCCCCGGTGTCGTGTAGGAAGTCAAGCTCTGCGTACCACCTGAAACCAGGGAAACGAACGGCAACCGAATACTAAGAAAAGAATGAGGATTGGTCAAAAAGGAACATTTGGAGGAGATACATTGCGACCAAAGAATCCCTGAGGTGGGGGGGGATCCATCTAAACCAATGGCCACTAATGAGTGTGAAGGTCCGGGCCCAACCAGCTATTTGCGAACATTTTGTATCATTATGGCTGTCTATGGAACGGGCTTCAAGGGCAACTTACTCCTTCCATCCAAAATCCATGTTTACCGGAGTGGTGTGCGTTGAGCACCTCGAATTCGTCCCAACGGAACGGCCTTGGCTCACACAATTGCACACCTTCAAACCAATAAGTGACCAATCCTATGTTCCAATGAAGCAATCCTTCGCGGTAGGCCTGCAGCAATGCTCTGACATTAGGGAGCTGATTGAGGTTGTCCGAACTTTGTAGCCGAAATTCAATGTCCCTCAAAACTTCCAAGCCTCTGAGGACATCCAAGCTATGGCTCCCAGGTTCCGATTCGGCCAATGCACTGTGGGACATTCAATCAGCAACATATCTGCTAAGAGCATAAATTTAGCTTACATTCGCTCGGCTTAAGAGATTTCCAATCCTTGTAGCCGGTGTGAAAATATGTGCGGCATGATATTCTCTTTGATTCTCACGTGGCATCTTTTAATTTGTGCATCGACATCACGCGCACTGGATTGTCGTGGCCACTTCCTTTTCGCCCGTGCTGGTGTGGCCGGCGATTTGAATCGACCGACGTATGATGTAGCAAGATCAGGTAGCAATGTATCAATTGTAAAATTTCCATCTCTTGGGATGTCGCTGATTAGATCATTCGCAGACGGTACATACTCGGCCTCTCCTTGGCTGACCTGTGCGATTCGGCGTTTCTTTGAATCTGCTGTGTCGTCCAATGTCTTTCGGCGTTTCTTTCCCTGCGATCCGGACCCCTGCGACATGAGTTCCGTCGGTGATTTTGATTGTGATTTTGCCTTCCTGGCGGGCATAATCCTGGTGGGCGCTTCTGCAACTACACGGCCCATGGAACAATATATCTGTAGAATGACGTTGCATCGTAAAAAGGTGGGTCCAATTAATGGAGTTCAAGTATCTTGTAGCCTCAGGTTTAAATGAGTTGGGGCCTGAGGCCTTTCACGGGACGGAATATTATGAGGTCCGGCTGACCAATTGAGAGTGACGTACAGGGCAGCTGCCAGTGTTTAGGTCTGTCATCCAACGCAGCTTCCTTGACACTCACATTGTTTTGCCTCCTATCCAACACAAAACACCGTTTTCGGTATCAGATCTGCCATTAATTTCTCTCTCGGTCTCCTCTTTTCACTTCGATCTCCGAAACCCGCCAACCAGGCTCAACTATGGAGGGTAACCCCGCGGAGCACGATGAGGCCGTATCTCAATTCTGTGCTATGACTGGAACTCAGGCTTCAGAGGTACGATTCTTGCTTGAATTATATAAAATACGGTTGCTAAATTCGAGTGCGTGATTGTCTAGGCTCAAGAATATCTTGCTGCCAATGGGTGGGACATCGAAGCTGCTGTCACAGAGTTCTTTGCGGAGCAGGACGAAGCCTTGCAGGATACCACTACTGGTGGTGAGCGACAACTAGGCACAGAGGGTAGTTTTGGAGCTCCTGCGGGGGGCAGAACTCTCGGGGGAAGTGTCGTACCAGCTTCATCCTCTGCCGCAGCTGAGTCCTCATCGTCTGCCCGAAGAGCTGCGCCTAAGAAGAAGTTTGCGACACTGGGAGACTTTGCTTCGGGAGGAGGTGGCGGAGCTGGTGATTCGTCCGATGGCGATGACACCGACGAGCATGATTTCTTTGCAGGTGGTGAAAAGTCCGGACTTGCTGTGCAGAACCCCGACGATTTGAAAAAGAAGATCCTCGAAAAGGCCCGCAAGTAAGTTATATAGAGGTTGCTGGGAATACTGAACCCAACTAACATTCAAACGTCAACAGGGCACAGCCTCCTCCTTCCGACGCTCCTGAGCCAAGGGAATCACATTTCATCGGCACTGCCCGCACACTCGGTGGTGACGATGCACCAAGCCAGCTGATTGAAAACCCCTCGGCGCCCACTCAACAGCGTGCCCAGCGTGTTCAACGGACTCTTCACTTCTGGGCTGATGGATTTTCCGTGGATGACGGTGAACTGTTTCGATCAGACGACTCCCGAAATGCAGAGATCTTGGACGGTATCCGCCAGGGCCGCGCTCCTCTTTCCATCATGAATGTTCAACCCGGGCAGGAGGTCGATGTGGAACTCAAGCAGCATGAGGAGAAGTACACTAAGCCCAAACCCAAGTACAAGCCTTTCTCGGGTTCTGGACAGCGCCTCGGTAGCCCGACACCCAGCGTACGGAGCCAGACCCCCACAGCTTCGTCCTCCACGGCTGCACCATCTGCCCAGGGGCCAGCGAAGCCCAACGTGGACGAGTCGCAACCTACGGTTACCCTACAAATCCGCCTCGGAGACGGTACGCGGTTAACGTCTCGGTTTAACACCACCGCCACCATTGGCGATGTCTATGCGTTCGTTGCTGCTGCTACCCCGGATGGTGCAAACCGCGCATGGGTCTTGATGACGACTTTCCCCAGCACGGAGCTGAAGGACTGGGACGTTGTTCTTGGCGATATGCCCGATTTCAAACGTGGAGGTGTCGTTGTCCAGAAGTGGCAGTAAAATTCCCTACTAATATTCATTCTTTCTCGTCATGAGAGTTTCCTCAGAGTGGTTCCAAAAGCGAATACCAGCAGGGCAGTTGGTTTGTATGCGTGAACGTTACATGACATACCTGATACCGAAAGAGAACCTTCATATTTGCTACGTAGAGCAATGGCATAACAAGCTCCAAATTCAAAATAAGTGGCCAATCATACCTTTTTTTATTCCACGGTTGTCATACCGGTGTTGTTGTAAACCGGAGGTTAGTCAGAAGGCGATTGATAAGCGCCCGAATATCGGCCTCCCCACTCTTTGAAATCCATCATTGCGCTTTCAGTTGCTGCAACCTTTTCTTTCTTCCACAAATTAAGCATACACTATACAAATATGCCTCTCACAGGAGTGAAGAATGTTGTGCTGGTATGTGCACCATCAGTCCGTTACAAGTCCTCGGCGCGAAAAAAAAAAAAAAGAAAGCAAAAAGAAAGCAAAAAGAAAGCTATGCCCCTCATAGCTTATCGATAACGAGCGCACTGCTAGAAGCCATGAGCTAGAACATTTAAGGGCAATTTATTGGACAAGACTAACGAGGTAATCCTGAATATTAGGTTCTGTCCGGCAAAGGAGGTGTGGGTAAATCCTCTGTCACACTCCAACTCGCCCTTGCGCTCTCGCTCCAAGGCAAATCGGTCGGAATCCTCGACATCGACCTGACAGGACCCTCAATGCCACGCCTAGTCGGACTCGAAGATGCGAAGATCACACAAGCGCCAGGGGGATGGATGCCAGTACCAGTTCACGGTGCTGAATCCGCATCCGAAGCCGACGCTTCAGCGCCCTCGACACAACCCCAACGCGGTTCTCTCCGCTGCATGTCCCTAGGCTTCCTCCTCCGCGATCGCGGCGACGCAGTCATCTGGCGCGGACCAAAGAAAACGGCTATGATCCGGCAATTTCTCTCAGATGTCTTCTGGGGCCCGACTGATTACCTGCTCATCGATACGCCTCCCGGAACGAGTGACGAGCACATTGCGCTGGCTGAGCAGCTGCTCACGCTCTCTACTATAGATGCAGCGGCGGCTGCGCAAGTAGGCTTGCCTCGACTTGCTGGTGCGGTCCTTGTTACAACGCCGCAGGCTGTGGCGACATCGGACGTGCGCAAAGAGGCGAACTTCTGCGTTAAGACTAATATTCCTGTACTTGGGGTTATCGAGAATATGTCTGGGTATGCTTGCCCCTGCTGTGGCGAGGTTAGCAATTTGTTCTCCAGTGGTGGGGGACAGGTGATGGCCCAGGAATTAAGCCTTCCATTTATGGGCAGCGTGCCTATTGATGTGAAGTTCGGAGAATTGGTTGAAGGAAAGATGGAGACTGGTGATAGTGACAAGGAAGACGATGAGGAAGACATTCCAATGAGTCAACCACACGATACCCCCGCTGAACCTGATGATCGGCCACTCGTTGAACGATACCGGGATACCTGGTCTTATCCTCGATTTGAGGGATTTGCGCAGACCCTTATAAGCAGCATTGAGGGCCCAACTGCCGTATAGCAGCGTTCTGGGCGAAAAAGTGGTGTGTTTGGTTGCCTGTTTTATAGCGACATCCTATTTTTCTTGCTTTTCTTTGCATTGCGTGATAGAAGGTGTCTGAAAATTAATAATTGTCAGATCATACAATAGATAAGCCAGTCTACACCTTGAGAGCTCGAGCTTGTATGATTTTTCTTTTCAGACTTGGAAGAAATGCGATACCCCCTAATTCCCCCGAGTCCCCTGAGTCCCAAATCGCCAAGCTCCGTTATACCCGCTCAGTTTCTCATGAGAAGGCCACCATCGAAAGCCGGTTTACTCACGTGCCCCTCTTCCCGTGGTAGGTGACGGCCCACAGAGCCAAGGCGAGAGTGACTTTGATGAACTCAAGTCAAAAGGTGCACCCAAACATCTCCCATGTGGTATCCTAGCATGTGTTTTCTCTGTTTTCTTTAGGTTATTCTAGATTCCAATTCACAGTGCCAATATATTGCGGTGAAAAGTCTTCAAGGGGAGCACACGACCACACACTTGCCCAGACATTTGCAATTGCAACCGGCAGCGCCAAGGGTAGGCTGTGCGTCCGCCGAGAAAACCAAACTTCCAAATCTCTGGGCGCGCGCACTGAACCCACGTTCAAGCTCTATTAAACGGTCAATCGTATCTCAGCACCCAGGAACGTGCAGATGTACCCAATATGACTGGTCTAGGTGATCCGTAGAGAGTGTATCATCGCCGGAAGTCGCACTTTATCCGCTCTTGGCACCCGCTCCCACCAGGATAAGACTTGGCGCCAACTCCCATCTCGATTCGATCATCAGACAAAGTCGCCTTCGGCTCAACCAATGACCGCTTGATTGCAGGTGCACGCTGTCAATGATTTCTATATCATGGGCTAGGAGTGAAATTAAAAAAAATCAAACTTAATACGGATGAAGCCAAGTTCAGCACAAGGTTTTATTATAGGCCGCACTTGGCAATGGCCGTGGCAAGTTCGCAGCTTGTATAAGTGCAACCATAAATCCTAGACATTGATAGTCTTCTAGAATCAATTCATTCATTTTCTCGAGCCCAGATTCCCCTTGTTGCTGTGGTCGAACACAGCCCTTCGCCACCATGATTCCGGCAGCAACTGCGAAGTATGACTGGATCCTAGCCATTACCACAATCGCTTTTGTGGTCAGTGCCTTCGGTAACGGTGCCAACGATGTCGCCAACGCCTATGCCACCTCCGTCGCGGCCCAGACGCTCAACATGGCCACGGCCGGTGTCCTGGCAGTATTCACCGAGTTCATCGGCGCAGTAGCAATGGGCTCACGAGTCACCGATACAATCAAGAACGGCATCATCGGCATCGACCGCTTCGATGGCAAGCCCGGTGCGCTCATGCTGGCCATGGGTTGTGCCGAGATTGGCAGCGCCTCGTGGTTGATGCTCGCCACACGAATGGGCTGGCCTGTCTCGACGACCCAGACTATCGTCGGTGCCCTCATTGGCGTTGGTTTTGCGTCCCAGTCTTCTATCAGCTGGGGCTGGTCAGATGGCAGTGTCTCCCAGGTCGCTGCATCCTGGGGTATTGCCCCTCTCGTCGCAGCTGGATTCTCGGCTATAATCTTCGGTACTGTCAAGTACAGTGTCCTTGAACGTCGCGATTCCCTCAAGTGTGGTATGCTCATGATTCCATACTACCTTGCCGTCACCGGAGCCATCCTCGCCCTCTTCATCGTCATTGAAGCCCCCACCGCACCCTCATTGGAAGCGTTTGGTGCTGGCAAGGCAGCCGGCATCATTGTGGGTGTGTTCGGAGGCTGTCTCTGCATTGCCTACATTTTCTTCATTCCATATTTCAAACGCCGTCTCATCATGAACGATAGCCGCGTCAGGTTTTATCACCTCCCTCTCGGCCCCTTGCTCCTGAAGGCAAACCCACCGCTATACTTCCCAGGAAAGGCCGACCAGGCCATGGTCAGCTACTATGAAGATGCTTACGGCGAAGTGCGAGCCGGCCAAAACGACACAGACAAGGAAAACGTCATCTCGAATGCAGACTCTGTCACGGCCTCGCCGGACATTAAAGCAAAGCCCAACCCGCCACAAATAGGAAATGACGAGGAGAAGACCACACCGGCAGCCCCGCCACGGAAGAAGCACATCGAGCCAACTGAACGTTTCATCGACCCTGTCCGACACCTATCTTGGGCAAATCCCCAGAAGGCCTACGGATATCTCAAATGGTTTTTCCTCCAGGGTGTCACACGCGATGTGGTCTCACACGACTCGCCTGAGCTGCGGGCAATCCACGCGCGTGCCCACCGCTATGACGACCGCGTCGAACATCTTTGGACATACTGCCAAGTTGTGTCGGCTATGATGATGTCGATTGCCCACGGCTCGAACGATGTGGCCAATGCTGTTGGACCCTGGGCTGCTGTGTACAGCACGTTCCATGCTGGCGTTGTCGACACCGAATCACCCACCCCGGTCTGGTTCTTGGTTGTTGCTGGTCTGCTGCTCGGTCTTGGATTCTGGTTCTACGGATACCATATCGTTCGAGCTCTCGGAAACAAGATCACGCAGATGTCCCCAACGCGCGGATTTTCAGTCGAACTCGGAGCAGCGATCACAGTTATGTTGGCTTCCAGATTAGGATTGCCAGTATCCACGACCCAGTGCTTGACTGGTGCCTCTATGGGCGTCGCTCTCATGAACTATGACCTTGGCGCCGTCAATTGGAAGCAACTCGGCTTTATCTTTTGTGGCTGGGTCTTCACTTTGCCTTGTGCGGGATTGGTTTCGGGACTTCTTTGTTTGCTGGCATTGAATGCCCCTCATTTGTAAATAGACATATTGTACCCAGGTGTATAGCGTTCAGGGTTACTTTGACGGGATTGGTGTCTTGGTGCCTAATTTTGGCCTGGCAGAAAAATAAAGCTACCTGAATTACAGTTACAGAGCCCTTAATAAGCAAAGTACCATAGTTCGTTCTACTGGCCTAAGCAGTCCAAAAGAATGAAGCTTTTACACACCATACAAATCACTAAATCTCTATATTTGTGTTCAAAAGCTTCATTTTTTTAGACTTACAACCGCCCAGAAATTTGCAGATGAAGTGAATTATATGGTGTGCAAAAGCTTCATTTTTGTAGGTATATTAGGCAGAATAGTTATTCCACGCCGAATGGTTTACAATACACTGTATAATGGGGCCTGAAAGCGGTCTAAATTCAGCCATTATCCAGGCATAACCCAGGCCAAACTTAGGCATCGAGGCACCAATCCCGTCAAGACGGTAGGTACTATGGGGCTTACAAGCATGCCAAGCCCTGAGCAAGTCAGGGAGTAGAATGACGGAACGGAACAGGTGTAATTCCGTGCTGACACGAGCTACTGGAAGTCTGGCGGCCAATAGAGATCACGTGACATGGATCTGATATCAACAAAAATGGACAAGAATAGCAATAGAATTCAGTTCAAATTCTGACTATTAAAACAGGGATAAAAGCAAGCACGAAGTGGAGGTAGATGGAAAACCACATACAATGGTGTCAAGAGCTTCATTTTTTTGGACTGCCTAGGCCAATAGTTAGAACGAACTGCCCAGGTGCCCAGGTGTGGTACTTTGCTTATTAAGGGCTCTGTAACTGTAATTCAGGTATCTTTATTTTTCTGCCAGGCCAAAAATACGTATCAAGGCACCAATCCCGTCAAAGTAACCCTGTACGCTATAAACCTGGGTACATATTGGTTCCTGGCATTGTTAACTTTTCTTTTTTTTGGCCGCTGAACAAAAGTTGCTGAAACAAATATATTCTCATTTTAAGTTATTATTGAAGGCCGAGAAAGTAAGCCCAAAAATATGAAAAACTAAAAATATATCCGAGGAAAATAATAACTATTTATCGCCGGACATGTTCAGCTTTGTGCATAGGCGTTATGAAATCTAAATCGTCACGATCCAGTCGAACGACGGGTATCCTTCTAAACATACAACAAAGTATGATCCTCTACTTGGTGCGCTTGTAGATCTTGCCAAGGAAAGCCTCGAAGACTTCCTTCTTCAGACCCTTAGACTCATCGACGGCCGCAATCTTTTCGCGCAGCTCGCCGACAACCTTCTCCTCGTACGCCTTGTACACCTTCTCCAACTGAAGCTCGTTGAAAAGGGCCTTGACCTTGGCCTCCTCAGCAGCGTCCTTGCGGCCGTAGGAAGCATCCAGGAGCTGGCGCTGCTCGGGAGTGCAGCGCTGGATGGCCTGGTTAACGAGCCAGGAGCACTTGTTGTCCTGGATATCGGTGCCGATCTTGCCAATGACAGATGCGTCACCGAAGTTGTCGAGGTAGTCATCCTGGATCTGGAAGTACTGGCCCAGAGGAATGAGGATGTCGTGGGCCTGCTTGAGGTTGTCCTCGGTAGCCAGCTGCAAGTACATCAGTGCCAGAGCGACGGGCAGGTAGAAGCTGTAGTAGGCTGTCTTGTAGGTGACGATGAACATGTACTTGTCCATGGAGAAGTTGTCGAGGTTGACGTTGTCCTCGGGGGCGGTGATGAGGTCACAAAGCTGACCCAACTCAGTCTGCCAGGTGGTCTCGTGGAAGAGCTCGACAATGTCAATGTAGGCGGGGTGCGAGCGGAAGCGCTGCTTAAGGATGAGGTAGATGCCGGCCTCCAGCATGAAGGCGTCGTTGATCGCGATCTGGCCGACACCGTCCTGGCGGTACCAGCAAGGCTGGCCACGGCGTGTGATTGAGGAGTCCATCATGTCGTCGCTGACCAGGAAGAAAGCCTGAAGCAACTCAGTCATCCAACCAAGGATGCTTAGGTGCTCGAATTGCTCCTCGGTCAGGGGCTGCTTCAGGAGAGCAAGGCCGGTATCAGGGACCGAGAGGCCACGGTTGAGCTTACCGCCGGGAACATTGACATTGAGGGACTATCCAGCACAAATGATGGTGTCAGTCATGGTTCATGATCTTTCCTCAAGAGCAATCAGTCAAGAGGGGTTGCTTACCTTCTCGAACCACTCAAGCGCATTGTCGGGGAGATTGTAGCGCTTGGCATGGGCAAGGATATCCTGGGCCAATGCAGGGAAGATAGCCTCAAAGTCGGCGCGCTTGGTAGTAGAAGCCATGGTGACAAAGTGTGTAGTATGGAGACTTCAATGATCTGAAGAACGAGAAACACGCAACTATTTAGAAATGAACCATTTCCCCGCGGAGAGACCGTTTGTTATGTTTGCACTGTTTGTCTTGTTTGTTCTAGTGGTCTGCTTCTCCAGGCGCAACCCGAGGACGACGTGGATTCTTCAAGGCCATTGAACGATCTTCACTTTGTTTTAGACCCTACAAGGATTAATAGCTTGCTGGGAACATTTGCTGCGGTTATTCGCGTTCTTTGCACTTGGGCGGATTGCTGTCTAATCCATATCAACAACGCGACGAGGGCCAAGACCATTTATTTACACCACCGAACCTTTGCAACTCGAGATTGAACCCCCGTGTGGTGGGCCTTTTGTCGACTCAAATAAAGATGAGATTGAATTGTCACAAAACGTCTTGATACGCCCAAAGCTTTATCGGCGCCACAAAGTTGTGTGTTTGAACGTTCTACCTTAGAACACCTCCCCGCGCGCTAAAGTTGCGACAAAGACGCCCGTCATGGAAGAACCTACAGATGATGGAATTCGGGAGCTCATGTACCAGCTGGAAAATGCTGCAATCAAATGCTCTGAGCGATGCCTTTATCAATCGTCGAAATGGTATGACTATAAAGAAGCTTGGTTCGAACAGGCCTGACGTGCTAATGATGTTGATGAACTCAGGGCGGCTGAAATGCTTGATTCTCTTCGGCCGTTGGATCACGAAGATACTGATCTCGAGTCTCCCATGGAGATTTCAGATCCTCCGCCAGCAACAAATCCTTATCTCCAAGTGCATGACCCAGTAGAAGCTGCCCTTGAAACGCAAGAGTCCTACAAATACCTGCTCGCTAAATCATACTTCGACACCCGCGAATATGACCGATGTGCGGCCGTATTCCTCCCTCCGACAACACCTCCCGTTCTTTTATCGATTACCTCGCCTAACTCCAAGCCGAGGCCATCGCGGACTTCACAAAAGGGCAAGGACAAAGCTTCGCCATTTCAAAGCTCGAAGACCCCAAAGACCCAAATACAGCAAAATCCATATCCAAAGCTCAGTCAGAAATCGCTATTCCTCGCCCTATACGCAAAATATCTAGCCGGAGAGAAGCGCAAGGAAGAGGAAACGGAAATGGTGTTAGGTCCAGCAGATGGTGGGACGGCGGTCAATCGAGAGTTGTCCGGCCTCGCTAGAGGTTTAGATGGATGGCTATCAGAACGAACCGCACAAGGGTTGGATGATCGAGGGCAGGGATGGTTGGAGTATCTCTATGCTGTGGTCCTGTTAAAAGGACGGAATGAGGAGTTGGCGAAGAAATGGCTGATCCGCTGTGTGCATCAAAACCCATACCATTGGGGTGCCTGGCAGGAACTGAACGACCTCTTGGGAAGCACAGAAGACGTAAGTTATTTCCATCAACATTTCCTTACGTTGTTACTGATTTTACCAGTTGAAAGAAATCCTCGAACTTCTGCCGCAAAACGTCATGAGCTTAATATTCTACGTCTACTGCAGCCAGGAGCTGTACCAGGCTACAGAAGACACATACAGGTCACTCTCCGAGCTACAGTCAATGTTCCCAGAAAGCGCATTTCTCAAAACACAACATGCGTTGTTGTTATATCACTCGAAAGGTAATACTGCCCCGAAAACTGCCCCGGCTTTGGTGCAAGGCGTGGTTGATGCGTGAACTAACATCATTCAGACTTCGAAGAAGCATCCCATATTTTCGAAGGCATTCTAGCCACGTCACCCCACCGCTTAGACAGTCTAGATCACTACTCGAACATTCTTTACGTGATGGACCAACGACCTCAACTTGCGTTCATCGCTCAGGTCGCAACCGCCACAGATAAATTCCGCCCAGAAACCTGCTGTGTTGTGGGTAACTACTACTCATTGAAATCCGAGCATGAGAAGGCAGTAATGTATTTCCGACGTGCACTCACCCTCGACCGGAACTTCTTATCTGCATGGACCCTGATGGGTCATGAATACATCGAGATGAAGAATACTCACACCGCCATCGAATCATACCGTCGAGCTGTCGATGTCAATCGCAAGGACTACCGCGCCTGGTACGGCCTCGGACAGGCCTACGAAGTTTTAGATATGTCTTTCTACGCCCTGTTCTACTACCAGCGTGCCGCAGCATTACGCCCATACGACCCAAAGATGTGGCAGGCAGTTGGATCATGCTACGCAAAGATGGGCCGAGTGGAACAGAGTATTCAAGCTCTGAAACGTGCATTGGTTGCTGGATCATTACAGCCAGATGATGGCGGGCAACCGGCTACCGGCGCAAGCCCTGGCTCTGGGAGTCGCAAGATCCTTGACCCCGAAACCCTGCACCAAATTGCGACACTGTACGAGCGTCTCGGTGATGAAGAGGAGGCCGCTGCATACATGGAGCTCACTCTCCAACAAGAGTCCGGTGCCCCTGCCAATGAAAACCCAGATGACGACGACTCCACTACCTCGGATAATGACCTTCAAAGCGATGCCGAGATTGAGCATTCAGGAGACGAAGACACTGACCTGTCGCAACGACATCGTCGTAACCGCAAGCCTCGCGCAAAGGCTGAATCATTCGCTATGCAGAACGATGACTCTATCGTCAGTGAGACGTGGAACGGCACTGGTGTGACAGCAACTACATCTAAGGCACGGTTGTGGTTGGCACAATATGCATCTCGGAACGGTGATCTTGACCGTGCGGACCAGCTAGCGAGCGAGTTGTGCCAGGATGGAATCGAAGTGGAGGAGGCTAAGGCGTTGATGAGGGACGTACGGGCGAGAAGAGAGGGTGCGGCTTAATTACAGCGATTAAATGACATGTATGGATTATCATGACAGCGAACCATCCATCGGTTTTACTGCCCTTCATCAATAATAGCTACGATTGGAGCGCTCAATTTCACTTCGCGGGAGCGAGGCCAGAATTAGGAGTGGCTATTTCTATATGAAGAGTATCCACGTCCAGTATAATTGTCACTCTTAAGAAAGCAAGGGGGTATCACGTATACAAAAAATGAGCTAGAGGTTCGATCGAGATATACTCGCCCAATACAGCAGTGGCGGTTTCATCAAAGGTCATCTCAATCCATGGGGTCCTTGGTACAGCACGCGCAGGCTCTGATGTCATGTCATAACCATAGCGATTTGATTCAGAGTGGAGCTCATCCTGTCCGATGGATATACCATCACATCGCTTGCTGAGATCCCACGAAAGACACCCGTAGAAATGATCACGTCCAATGCCCGTCCATGTATCACGCAGGCAGAAACGAAGGTCATCGGGACGTAGATCATGTTCCAACATACTTGGGCCCAAAAAGAATATGCTTCCCATAGACGGGACTCGACTTGTTCCAGTGTGGACGAACCTAGAAAGGGTTGTGGCGAGACGGTGCATTTCTTTGCCTAGCCGGGTTCCTTTCGGATCAAACAGGACAATGCCAAATACTGTCCCCTGTGATGCGGCATAGGGGTTTGATTGTTGGAGAGAAGAAGCGGATCCATCGCAGCAGAGATATCGAACGAATTCAACCAAATCACAAGATTCGCGCTCATTGTTGGACTTTTCATCAATTCGGGGAAGTGTAAAACTCCCCAGGGATGTCTCAGGCGTCCATATGGGGATTGTTGTTAAAGGGGATTGGGGTGGCATCTTGCGTTTCTGCTGGGGTGATACAGGCACCGATAGTCTTTCCAAAAGCCGTTGCTGTGTCTCTTGTAATTCCTGCGAGCCGATACTCCCATCATTCTGGCTGTAGTGTTGACGAGACGATAGATTCTCGTTGTCCACGAGTATACTGATCCCAGGAAGAGGATTCTTATCTTCCATGGGAAGTATTGTCTCATTGATGTAGACTAAAGGGGACATTGGACGGTCATTGTATGATCGATCGTGGCTGTCCTTCCCTATTGGATCTCCACGCAAGCCTTCCATCAATGGACATACATCCATGAAACTTTCTCCAGACGCAGTGGTGGCTTGGGGGATCTGAGATGACGTGGAATTCGTCTCCTCGTCGGTGTCTGAACAAGTCGCTTCTGGGCTGGGTGATCGCACAATATATTGATCTAATCCACTCCCAACCTTGAGGCGTTTTGACCATTTCTCGCGTTCTTCTAGTTCATCCACAGGCACGGCCCGGGCATGCTCTGCTGCAGTCATCAGTTCATGGAAAGAGGTACACTCTTCCAGCGTTCGATCCGAGTGTATCTTCAAGATCCGAGGAAATCGAAGTGTGAAATATCTCGCACCAGACGGCTTTTCAAATCCACTACCCAGCATTTCAACGATGAATGGGTGCTTGAACAAGGTGGTTGCAGTGGGAAGGGCGTCGTGCCCGTAATCAATGTTAAAGCCTTCGAACGCTTCAGGTTGACGCGCATAAAACTCGCCCTCTTGGTTGAGGGTTTGCATGGTCTGAATGTTCATGGAGTGACGGCCAACCACATCAACAATTCGGAAACGCGGCAAAGCGTTCCCCTCTTTGACATGCTCTGGGTTCAGAAGGCAGCCTACAAAGAACTGAGTCCATTTCAGCCCTTTTATTTGTCCCAGATCAGGGGCGTCTCGTGCGTTGTAGCTGGCGCCGACCAGGGCAACGTCTAATGTGTCTCCAAGGCCCGGTATATAATCTTTCTTGAGTTTGATCCACCGGCCAAACATATGATCCACACCAGTAGAGTATATCGGAAAATAAGGCTCATCGGAAGCTTTCAAGACATATCCCTCCCATTGCTTAGAAATTGCCTTCTCAAAACTCTTCTCGAGCCGATGATAGCTATCAACTCGGTTGAAGTCAAGAACTTCCTGATGGGCGAGCTCTGCTCGGCCAGGGATGATCTTCACAACTTTCTGTAAGAGTAATCGTCTTTCCCGATGAGGCTTGGCAAGACATACGTCGTTGTCAAGGAGAAGAATGTCAAAGAACATGATCATCAAGTGCTCGTACGGTTGCGGCCTGTATTAATTAGCACAAAGACCGATATTTTGAAAGGGATCGTCATTTACGGAGAATCATTATCAACGCCAATCATAATGCCAGATCGTGGAATAAACCTTCGAATTTTGTTGAAGTCCATCAGTTCACCATCCTGATCATTCCATACAAGCAGTTCTCCCTCAACGATACAGCGGTGCGCAAATTTGCAGTCGGGGAATCCAGTGCGGAGAGATTGTTCTATCACAGGTATGATCTTATCTTTATCTGCGGTCGAGTCCTTGCCACTTTTGGAGAAGATCTGAATTGGGGTATACTGATTAGAGAGATCGACGTGGATCTGACAATATTCACCATCGTATTTCCGTTCAATGCTCATTCGTCGACCGTTGGCCATTTGATGACAATGTTTGATACTCCGGGCTTTGTAATAATCAGGTCGCCCCACCTTAATACCAGGACGAGGGTACATATGTTTTAGAGCAATCTCGCTAAGACTTCTGGCTGATTGGGGATCCGGGTTTGGGGGGAAGTGGTTTATTGGATCGGAAGCGAGCATCTCCAACGCTCCTTCAAAAGAGTTCTGAAGCTTGAGCAGTTGTGGAAGGAGAAAGTGAAATTTCTTCAGCGTATACTGTTCTGGAAAAACGACAGGAGAGTAGCTTTTGAGAATCATGCGAGTGAGCCATTTGGCATCTCGGCTACTTGATCGACGGTATAACTTCGATAGAATTTCGTCAACATCCACAGCTGTACGATTCCGGCGGGCCAGGGGGCCAGAGAAGCGGCACCGGGATGCAACCATAGCCATGGCGCGATCGATTTCTTCTACCGACAACTCCTGGCCTGCCGGAATGTAATTCTCGGCTTGTCGCATGACAATTTCGACACACCCTCCGAGATCAAAGCCACAGGGAGTTTGCCATCGATTGAGTTCGGAAAGCCGCGACGATCCCAAACCCAAGCAGCGTCCGATGACTCTTGATAGCTGCATGGCTTGCAGCCAGTATACTCGGTCCGTTCGTTTTTCGGGGAACATGCACGAAAGTAACGCGACCCTGTCTGTTTCGGCATGATGAATGGTCCGTTCATGTCGAGAAAACCACTGAGCAACTGTTCTAATGTCCGGATTCTGGTTCCTGGCTGCCGTGGATGCCTTGACCGTTTTGCTGTCGTCCAGGTTGGACAGCAGATCACACAAAAGGGTGAATTTGAAGCCCATGGCCCGTATTCAGCCCAGTCCACATAGTAACGCGGCTCAAAATCGGGGAATAATCTGATGTATAGTCGCGTCGGTCAACAATCGAGAGTCCCCAGGTCGAGACTTTCCGGTCCGAACGCGAAAGAAGAAAGAGGGATGACACGTGAGCACGTGACCACTTCAAACCCGATTTGTACGGGAGATGGTAATCAACTGATATGTGCCACACCACCAGAGATTGAATTATTTGCTTCCTAGTTCCGGTAGAGGTGACATGCGTCTATTTAGAAGCTAGGAAATCTCGCAGGTATTGTGATCTCGAATACCGAGCCTGATTTCGAATTACGGGCATAAACTACCATCAACTCTCTTGGCTTTTGGTTGGCTATTGCAGCCTTCTCCAGAGACTCTCCGGGAAGGCAACGAGGAGAGAGACCAGTATGAATGTACTGAGATCTATTATGCATTTCATTCAATTTGTGATTAGGGTATAAAATCTTCAACCTAAGGCATGCTAGTTCAAAATCCCGAAAGTGTTAGGTATATTCATATCAAGTCACACTTACTGGCGATCCAATAGAGTTATAGGCCACATAACAGTATAGGAAACCAGAAAGGTGCTAGAGGCCAACCCAGGGATTCTAATCAATTTGACACTCAATGTCAGAGCTTGTCCCACCATCTTCCATCGGGCTCATTACACCTCCTCCCTGCGAACCTTGTGCGCCACAACAGAGTCAAGCTCTTGGGACCTGACATCCGAACCTGGTAGTCTACTAGGTGAATCAGGATGGACTAGGTCAGCCGACAGGGGGGTGCGGGATATTTCAGTCAGGGGAGCACTGTGATCAGGGGTTCTTGCACCGAGTGTGTCTGAGGTCTCTGGCACCGAGGAGCCTGTATTTCTGGCTCGCTTTTTTCGATGACGCCGTACATAAAAGGTTATTACAGCAGCAAAAATGAGCACCACGCCGACCCCAACACCAACACCAATTCCGGCCATAACACCAACGTCATGCTTGCTTTTGGGGTTACTGCTGGGAGTGCTTCGACTCGTAAGCGTCCTGGTGCCATGGGCAGTACCGCTGACACCCAATGGTTTGATAGTCGCAAAGTCAAGACCTGCAATCGTTGGCAATGCCGTGCTGGGGTCGATAGGCCAGTGTGGACTTATCGACGTGGGACAGGAAGGAGAAGAAAATGTAGATGGGGGCTGGGTATTTGCGGGCACAGCAGACCACTTGCTTTTCAGGGCATCGTAGCCGGCCAACGTTGTTGGCGTACTAACGCCAGAAGTCGTGTATGAAACAAGCCCATAGTTACTCCCTCTACGTGACGTTAGTATCTCATTAAACAAGAATTAGGGATATAACTTACTCTTCTCTCCACTCGTAGACGATTGCACCACTCCAGATACTTGGCATATTAGACTCAAAAGTCGCGGACTGGTCCCGAAGCAGCTGCGGGACAGGGGTGTTGGAACCATCTTCAGATAGGAATATGGGAACCGCTAGGCCTTCTAGCTTGGAAGTCAAATCGTCGTAACGAGATCCGCCCATGGACGACTTGCCACTCCACTGGTATGTATTGACTGAATAGAAGTCGATGGCCTCGGCACTTTTACCCCCACATACAAGATATTCTCCCAAGTCTTGCATGTAGGTATACTCCGCACTTGTGGCGTACCCAATCGGTATAGAACGATACTGCATAGCGGCAATATACGCTTTCATATCTCTAGCCGCAGCTTTTAGATATGGAGCTAGGTGAACCGTAGAGCCTATTTTTTTGAATTTAGATCGTGTATAGATAGTGGAGGTGGGAATTCTATACCTTCATCCTCCATATCTGGACCGGAGAAAATTTCACTTCCAATAAGAAGGCCCAGGAGATTGCCGTACCCCGCCATCGAATCAAGAACAGCCGCGTATTGTTTGAAAACGTCCATTTGCCAGGTGAAGTTGGCCTTAGAGTTCCAGATGTCAGCATTCATTTGTAGAGATCACCCGTCAAGCGGAAATATTTACTATGTTCGAGCTAACATGCATTCCTATCATATTCAAAAGGGTGGAATCCCTTGGACTTGCCATGTTTGCAATCACATATATTCCATTGTCCTGGAAGATCTTCATGCATTTATCGTGGCTCTGAGTCGCATCCGTATAGTAGACATTGATAGTATTGACCCCCAGTGCCTTCATCATAGGGCCATCGATTGCGCACTGGCTGACTCTTGAATCGGCCAAAACATCGATCGGAGTCGCACCAGTAGTCCTTTCGGCATAAGCAACACCTGTTTCAGACGAGTTAGCTTGTATCAACCGCACAGTTGTTTATATGATATTCCTTGCCTTTGATCTGAAATCGATAGCCATCACTCAATAAACCGTTTCCTGCAACTGAGATAATAGGCAGTGACATTGTCAAAACGTGCAACAAAGACACAACGAAAGATGGGAAATAAAATATAGCAAACATGGGATATATAACCGGGAGATAACTGTGACATGGGTTTGGGGGGTCATATCTCGGATGCTACATCGATGTGTATACTTTCGAACTTTCCCCAACTTAGCCTAGCGCTGACCCACGAAGCCGTCTTGTTTAATTGCAATAAACTCGGTTGATACCGGCCCCTGTATTTGAAATACAGTGGCTACTCGTTGGGGGATTTCACCGGCTATTCATCATTCATGGACTTGAATGCACTTTTCACTCCAATGAATACACTTCAAGCGTACTTCAGCCCTCTGTTTATATGTTGATATCCTTGGAAGATGTTGAATTTATTGGTGACCCATTAATGACAGGCGGATTTCGTGTGTCCATAACACCCCTAGGTAATTATCTTCGAGCTTTCCGTCATTGCATCCAGAGCACCGGTTTTATGATCTTCGCTTGGCATGGTTCTATCTCAGGTCGTCCCAAAGCAGCGGCAGCACAGATTCTTCCGCGGGACTGTTTGTAGTTTCCCACTTTGACAAAGCCGTCGCGTAGAGAAGACCAACCAATAACGGAAAAAGTGCTATGGGAAGGTGATTTAAACCTAGCGTACATGAACAAACGTGCTGGTGGGATACGCTGTGCTATGTACACGGGTTGACTTGAGACTGGACTGAATAACATCGGTCGTGATCGTAGCTGTACTCATACTCGACTCGCTGAGGCTATTACAACGGCAGAGAACGAGACCAGACTGGATACAGGCGAGTAGGCGGGATTTGCGGTGGACCTTGGGAAGAGCAGCATAGTGGCGAAGAGTAGCTCCGTGGTAGACTGCAAAACTAAAAGGCTGACCAAGTCGACGATATACGTCTTGGTGCCTGCGAGGGTTAGCTAAATAGTGCATAAGGTTAGTCTGCTTCGAGGCTTGGAATTATAATTATGTCTGCGTTATCTCTCCCAAAGACGTCCATGGTTTTGCTAAATGATTTGGAAGAATATGGGGAAAATCCGCCTGAGAATCCTTCACGTTGGCGCTGACCTTCGGCCGAGCTAGAATAAAATATCATTGGGCCACTACCTACAGAGTAGACAGCCCCAATCCGAACAGTTAGTCTCTTGGCATCTGCACAAGCCATGGCAGGATAGGTCGCGATCGCCGCCAAAAGGGCGGGAATACGAAAAGATTGAAGTGATTGGAGGGGAGAGAACAAGAATGTGCATGTTGGGTCATCTTGCCCTGGACCCTGGACTCTAGACTTTAGGGCCTAGAGGCTCTGCTTATTCCACCAGGCTATGGTTAGTGTGGCCCATAGTTAACTAGTTAACTAGTTAGGTAATTAACTAACTAACTATATAGTTATTGATAGTAAGTCATGTCAGCCAGGACAGACCAACCACAACTAACTCAGTTTACCCTGTTGATAACTGATCCTATTTCTCTGTTTCCCCCTTTTCACCTTTTCGCTCTGTCCAAACTCGCCCTCTCCCCAAATATGGCGATGTTTCCGTTCAACTTGAAATGCTGCGCTGTGATTATAATGGTGTCAGCACTTCTGGTAGCTGTCGCCTTTACTATTGGTCATGACGCCTTTTATCGGAGTTTGAATGGAAAACCCGTGCTAAACGCCCAGCCGATCGCTTTGTTGAATTCCTCTTTGAGTGTATCCGACCAGCAAGTTTATCTGTCTCTGGGTACGTTATTTGCCTTCCTAGTGAAGATTCTCCTGGGAGTATCGGTCTCAACGGTCTTCGATCAATTTGTTTGGAAGTCCATCCAAACCCAAAGAACTCGAATCGGTATCATCGACGATCTACTCTCGGTTCTTAAGAATGGCTTTACAGTTCTCAATCTACAATTATGGAAGCGCTCCCCGATCAGCATGACTCTTGCTTTAATTTGTTGGCTTCTTCCTGTGGTATCGATGATATCGCCTGCTACGTTAAGCGTGCATTCGGCTTCCTTCGATGAATATGCATTGAAACGAATCCCTCGTGTTGATTTTACAAGCGCGAGATTTGCCACTTTCGTTTCTGGCTCTATTGCGGAAACAAACCAAAGTAGGCGGGAGTTTTGGATTAGTGCGTACAGGAATCCTACGCCAGAAACTCAAAGGGTTGTCAATAGTGCCGCGACGCAAGGTACAATCTTGCCAATGGAGCCCCCAGCTATCAACTCGTCCTGGTTAGTGGAGTTTCATGGTCCTGCTATTGTCTGTGACAAAGTGAACCAATCCGTTACTGCTTATATCACTCAAAACGTTGCTCAAGCTATCAACGGATCCCAGATGCATTGGACAGGAAATCTATCCTTCGCCGGCTACGCCTTGACCAGGTACGGATACCTTTCTTGGGCACCAGTGGCAGATAATCTGATGGATTCCACTCCTTTCGTTCGAAATGGGAGTGGTACGTTCACCCAACGTTCAAATCCACTTGGTCCTATACCCAGGGATTCGGAGGATTGCGGACCAATATATTCAACTCCAAAACGGTCTATGATTGACTGGACACCCCTATCTCTGTTCGTTGCTGTCTTTCTTTCTCCATTCTATGGAGATTCCCAAACATAATGAAGTCCCGGAAAACGTGGCCGCAGCTGTACAAAATTCAACTATTTTACGCTGTACACTCCACAATGCGTCGTACCAGGCCAATCTTACCTACATCAATGGGGCCCAGACGATCTATATGACAGAAAAAGCAGTTCTCAACGGAATTTCCTACCTTCACGGAGTTACCAACTTCGACGGCTCTAGTTTCTCTTAAAATACTTCGTTTATGCACAACCCTCTGGTCATGGAGTCTCTGTCTTATCAGACTATAATGGACGCATTTGGAAAACTTTTATTTGGATCGATTAGTACCAATATGACCCATTACAAGTACCAGGAACCCGGTCTCGAATGGAACCTCGTGAATTCAATGAAACAGACCACCAACATCCTATCAACGACATTGATGGAAACAGAAGAGATGAGCATCTTTCCATCTATCGCAGGCTCGGAGCCTAATCCATTCACGGAGTATTGGGAGGGGAGGTCCGTCAGCCCTTCAAGGCATTTTTCTCCGTTATCAAACGCCCTCGAAGAACTTTTCCAGAACATCACGTTTTCACTCATGAGCTCCAAAATGTTCCAGTATGTACTTTCAGTCTGTATGCTAAACCTCCCCAGCACACTAAACATGTATAATAGACCCAACTACATGGTACAGGCAGTACCAGACACGAATGTGACCATCAACTCGTACCGCAACATCTATGTTTACACGCGATCGATTCTGTGGGCCGCCTACGGCACTGCACTTGGCATCACTGCGCTTTGTGTTACTGCAGGCATCCTTTTGTACCTCTCAGCCGATGGCTCGTACACCAGCAAATTCTCGACGATATACAGGGTCACCCAGGGCGCCATGGTTTCCGTAGGCCTCGGCATGAAAGACTACAGTGGCCTTGACCCGCTTCCAGACCACATTGCGAATGCGCAAATGACATCTGGCTATAACCAAGACTATCCCGCGAGAATGTCATCTATAACTCCTCCAGGTCATCCTCATCGAGAATCAGCGGCTTCTAGTCAACTACTCGAGACTATATCGGATGAAGGTGTTCATAGGTGATATATACATGAGCGACTATGGTTTCTTGCCAGTGCAATACTTTGACCATATATAAAGGTTGCTGTCCACCTAGATTTCTATTATAATCCTATAATATAACCGCCGTACTATTTTAATACCCCATCAATACTAGTAATGTAAAGTATAAAACGACTATCTTATAAACTAGGTAGTACTATTGATGATCATAGCGCATGAAATCCAGAAGGATTATACGAGGGAGCCAATGAAAAACGGCACCCAAGCGGTCGAGATTGACGATGGCACTAGCGGCTGGAGACTACCGTACTAGTATGTTGTGTGGACTCGTTGTAAATCAGACAATTGAGTGATCCATTCGTAAGAGTAAGTTTGTTATAGAAGTCAAAATAACACATTTGAGCCCATGAGCCAGTTAAAAAAAAAAAAAAAAAAAAAAGGAATTTGAAGACTATGTATTCGCCAAACACCGAGCCATTTGTGTAAAACTAAGGACGCCAGGCGGGAGAAATAAAAAGAGACAAGATAAATTCCACTGCCTTTAGAGAATGCCCTGCTTTTGCAAATCCAAGTAGATCCTTTCCGGCATAACGTTACCTTCTGCATCCTCCATCTGAACGACATTATCCCGTGAATCCCTGTCCTTCTTCCGATCCTTCTCGAGCTGCTCCCAAAGCGCCATGGCCTCATTGATACTGGTGATCTCACGGAAGAGATTGGTGTTAGATGTGATGCCAAGGCACTTCAGTCCGTGGATGTGGAGGTTTTCAGAGAAATGTTTGTCAAATGCTCGTCGACCCATGTAGGTGTAGTTTCCGCAAATCTCGCACTGGTATTCAACGCCGAGTCCATGGAGCTTGTAGAGCCAGAATGGAATAGGTTTTCCATCCCATGCCAATGGCAATTTCAATGGGTTGTAAACGATCTCCTCGTCTTCCTCCTCCGATTCTTCACCGGCGCGAGGCTCGGGACCTGTGTGATCGAGTCCAGCCTGCACGGCTTCCCATTCCATTTGGCGTTCACGTTCGGTCATACCCTGTCGGCGCTCAACATTGATTCTTGTCGCTTGTCGCTCCTCGCGCAGGACGTTCGTCAGGGATCGAATTTGGTGTTCACGTCGTGCAACCTCGCGCTCCTTGAGACTGTGGGCTGAAGGCGTGCCTTGGGAGGCAGATGGCTTCTCGTCGGATGTGCCTGCTGATTTGCGGGCTTCTGCCGCTCGAATGTGTTTCTTGCCGGTCAAGTGGCTCCGGTGTACATTCTCGTTCTTGAATTCCTTCTCGCAATCTGCGCACCAAATTCCCTCACCGGTGCCTTGGGTTGCTGGCCCAGATGTACCTGATGTACCATTCTCAGACTTTTCTGCTGCCCAGCCCGGAACCTCCTTCGCAGCCCATTGCTTTTCGAATTCCTGGTCAAAGCTAGCGAAAAGCTCGTTCAACGGTTGCAGTGGTTGAACTCTCTTGATAAAACTTTCCAGATAGCTAGCAAGCTCGCCAACGTAGCTGAAGTAACGATCGGAGATCTTGTCTTTCCGCTTGATTGTCATGGCCGGCGGTGTGAAGGAGTCGAAGATGTCGAGGTATTGGACGTATGACAAGCGCTTAACTCCGGGAAGATTTAGGTAATCTTTGTGAAGATTTGTGAGATCCAGGTACTGTCCAAAGCCTTCTTCGCCAGTGAACATGTTATCAATTGCGGTGCGGGGAGTCTCTCCTTCGGCGGTCTGACGGGGATTGTATGCTTGCTCAAGGTTCTCGATTGGTTCGTTCGGGTAGCGCTTGTGGTGCTCTTTGAGTTCCCCCAGCTGCTTGTAAAACTCCTCGAACTGATCGCCTGTTGAAATAGACTGGACTTCCTTCTCCCGCAGTCCATCGGCATCCTGGTAGATCTCCAAGAGGCGCTGGGACTGGCTCTCGATTCTCTCTAGGAACTGGGCGACTTCATGGTCGCGAGCCAAACGGCTTCGAGCCTAAGAAATTGACATATTAGAAAACGTAACTGACATTGCTCGGCGCTATACTCACATTTCGGGGCTCCTCCGCCACGCGATCAGCGATAGCCTGTTCCAGGCGCTCTAGATCCTCATGGATAAACCGCTGATCTTCGAGCAACATATTTTCAATATGACTGCCACGTAACAGCTTCTTTTTATTGACGCGCAAAGAGTGTTGACAAAGTCCCGTGGCGATCGCAAAAGACGTTTGCAATTGGCAGCTCCAACTTGCGGGAAGGTCATGTGACCCGAACCTTTCCACCGCGAAAAGTTGGCCGGTTGACCTCACTTACTTCCTGAGGCTTCACTCTTCGTGAATCCCCATAATCATTTATTATCTGCCGTTGGAATACTCAAATTTACATCATGGCGGACGGAATCGACAGACGCGCCGAAGGTAAGTGGTTCCAACCTTGAGTCAACATGAAGCATGCTAACAGCAACTAGAGCGCATGGAGTTCAACACCTCCAAAGAGGTGACGGTCGCGCCGACCTTCGAGGACATGCACTTGAAGGAAAGCCTGCTTCGCGGAGTCTACGCTTATGGATACGAATCGCCTTCGGCTGTGCAATCCCGTGCGATTGTTCAAATCTGCAAAGGTCGCGACACTATTGCCCAGGCCCAGTC
Organism: Penicillium thymicola; assembly: GCA_030142185.1. Classification (NCBI taxonomy): domain Eukaryota; kingdom Fungi; phylum Ascomycota; class Eurotiomycetes; order Eurotiales; family Aspergillaceae; genus Penicillium; species Penicillium thymicola. Next base: position 67,399 of record LACB01000022.1, read on the forward strand.
CGGTACCGGTAAAACTGCCACATTCGCGATCAGTACCTTGCAAGTTATCGATACTGTTGTGCGCGAGACCCAAGGTACGCATTCCCCTGCCTAGTCTAATCAGATCCAGCCCTAACCAAAATCTGCTTTGTAACAGCTCTGGTCCTCTCCCCGACCCGTGAACTCGCAACCCAAATTCAATCCGTCGTTATGGCCCTTGGTGATTACATGAACGTCCAGTGCCACGCCTGCATTGGAGGAACCAACGTTGGCGAAGATATCCGCAAACTTGACTACGGCCAACACGTTGTCTCGGGAACTCCTGGTCGTGTGGCCGATATGATCCGTCGCCGAAACCTTCGCACACGTCATATCAAGATGCTCGTTCTTGATGAGGCTGATGAGCTCCTTAACCGCGGTTTCCGTGAGCAGATTTACGATGTTTACCGCTACCTGCCCCCCGCGACGCAGGTCGTCGTGGTCTCTGCCACCCTGCCATACGATGTCTTGGACATGACCACAAAGTTCATGACTGACCCCGTCCGTGTCCTGGTCAAACGTGACGAGTTGACACTGGAGGGTATCAAGCAATACTTCATTGCTGTTGAGAAAGAGGAATGGAAGTTCGACACACTTTGCGATCTGTACGACACCTTGACTATCACCCAGGCCGTTATCTTCTGCAACACCCGCCGAAAGGTCGACTGGCTCGCCGACAAGATGCGTGAGGCCAACTTCACCGTCTCCAGCATGCACGGCGAGATGCCTCAGAAGGAGCGTGATAGTATTATGCAAGACTTCCGTCAGGGAAATTCTCGTGTCCTCATTTCCACTGATGTCTGGGCTCGTGGTATCGATGTCCAACAAGTCTCCCTTGTTATCAACTACGACTTGCCTACCAACCGTGAGAACTACATTCACCGTATTGGTCGTTCTGGACGATTCGGCCGCAAGGGTGTCGCCATCAACTTCGTCACCAGCGATGATGTCCGCATCCTTCGCGACATCGAGTTGTACTACTCGACCCAAATTGATGAGATGCCCATGAACGGTAAGCCAATCACCTATATTCTTTCTTTTACTATACTAATGATGCTATTCCAGTTGCGGACTTGCTTTCATAATCTCCACTAGCATTGTGATTGTAACATCTTTTCTCACGCCAAAAGCGACTTGGCTTCATTCCTTCTGGGGTCTTCTGCAAGTGGAGTGCGCTCGCATTGTTGAGTGAATATGACTCGGAATCCGGCACGATGGGTTTGAGGGAAATTCAAGGCCAGCTCTAGCGTGGAGGAAAGGGATAATAACATATTTCAGTAAGTCAACTTAACTGCCTACTCTATTAACATCCAATGCTAATACTCCGAGGTAGCTTTCAAGAATGTCAACCGATTTGCGCACCCCAGGAGATGTTTACGATTTTGTTTATTTCCAAAATTTCGGGCCTCTGGCCTAAGTAGCAGGGACATTTTCTTTATGTTTGGAGTTTCTTTTACTTTACTTTTCGACACTAGGAATGATGAATGATGGAATCAGATTTACTTTTGTATAATGTGGCCCTGCTTCTTAGCCCTGCTTCTGGGTCTAGTCTAGCGACATAAATTTGGACCAGTAGTTATGAAAAGAGATGATGGATGGAGGAATAGCTACAAGGAGGCTGGGGAGGTGCAATATTTCAACTGCACGTCAACAAGGCTATTGCTCTATGGCTGCTCCAGTTCATTCCTACTATATTGAAGGTCTACATAGGAACAAGGAATATAAATAGTAGATCTGATTCAATCAAAGAGACTCACAACAAAACACGGTTGAATCAAAAATGACCAAGAAAGCACCCCAAAAATAAAACCCAACTCGAAACTGCACCAAAAAAAGGAATGACAGGACATATATACTCCCCAGAATCAGAAAGAAGATATGGATCAACGCCAGCTTCCTGTATTGAAAGAAATAGATGCTAGCTGCGGAGAGTAAACAGTGCAAGGAGTGGAAGGGGGACTCGAACGATGTATATGCGCAAGACAGCATGAATATAATATGTCATTTGATGGGGGGAATGAAGAACACAGAAGATAATTCAAGAAGAACAAGAAAACATTGCAAGACAGCAGGTTTATCGTCTTTCAATCCAAAGCTCCGGGTACGTTCCCTCAGTCGAATACGGTATCGTGGGGAAACTAAATAAAAACAGGCAACGAGCGTGAACAAAACTGGTGTTGGGTAGTCGTCGTTAATGTGTACTAAAAGAATATCAGAAAGCGGATGTTGTCCTCAATGCGCTTGTCCGCGTAAATCCATTCGAGGGTATCCCGCTGCGTTGAACTGATCCTACTGGACGGGGCCAGTTGCCCTCACGGGACCAGCTAGAAGTCCGAGTTAGCAGTGTGGTCAAAATGTAAGACGAGGATAAGAATGATTCTTACATCCTTACTGCATGGTCATCGCCTGCCGATGCGAACATTCCCGGGTCTGCCGGGTTCCATGATATTGAGTTCACGCATCCGGAGATATGTCCATTGAGAGTCTCTACAATGCTTCCGTTTTCCTTGTGCCAGATGTAGACTTTGGAGTCTGGGGATAATCAATACAGTTAGTAACAATCCCCGAAATGAGATGTTGAGATATTCACCTTCACTTCCGCTGACGACAAAGTTCTCAGCTGCTCCTCCGAACGTACTGCGGATCACGAACTCGCCTTGCTTTTGCCCCTTGAACTGCCGGACAACGGTAGTGGTTTCCATGTCAACTAGTTGGATCTCGCCCTCAGCCAAGTTTATAAGCATATGCCGCGAGTCTTTGCTGATAGCAACCGAGGTCGGTTTGCTCGGCAGTGGGAGACAGTAGTCCTCTTCGTATGTAATCATGTTGTACACATGGACCTTCGCTTCTGTGTCGGCAGCAACAAGGCGTCGTCCGTCCGCGCTAATGGCACAGTCCTGTACACGGAATCCGCCTTTCCACGTGTATAGAGACTGGCCGCGCATGCTCCAGTGACGGAGCTGTGATTCGGCATCGAGAGAGGCTGTCACAAAAGACTCACCATCTGCTGCCCAGGCAGCTGCAGTTACCGGTTGACGGTGGTGGTTGATAGTGAGTAGACAACGACCACTCTAAACCACGCACAAGTCCGGGTTAGCATATAATTCTGGATGCAGCTGGGATTGTAGAAATCATTACCTCAACGCTCCATACACGCGCCTTCTTATCTTGCGAGCAAGTAATTAGTTTGGAGTCATCTGGACTCCAACTCGCGAACGCAACTCCATCCTCATGTTCTGTAAGTCTGTGGATGATGCTGAAATCCGTTGTGTTATAGATGAATACATTATGATCTTTGCCAGCAGTAACCAGTTTGGAGCCGTCGTGGGAAAACTCGCAATACCATACCTCATCCTCGTGCTGGGTCAAGTCCACAGTGACGTCCAACGGGAAATCGTTTCGGTCACACATGTGGTCAGAGTAGAGCGACGGAGTGTCGGCCGTATTATGATAAACGCAGTTGTGGATTTGAGTCTGCTTAACGCGATCCAGTAGGAGGGCCAGGCGATGTTGCGGGATCATCACGGAAGGAGAAATGGATTCTGCGGCTGAATTAGCAAACCGGCTACACCACCGTCATTGGCCAGATCGGGCTTACTTGACAACTCGCCAAGCAGGCGTTCACGGGATGAGCTGACGGAGCCACCCCATCCCGGTTGAGCATGTAAGACCTCGGTTGGGCACATAAGCAGACTAACCGAAATAACCGGTAAGCAAATCATGTTCTAGAAATATCTATAGATGGGCAATACCTTGATAGGGCGTGTAGACGCTCAACGTCAAAATTCAAGGGCGTCAGTTCTTGGCGAAGAACGTTGAGAGCCGCAGGTAGATCACGCGCTTCTAGCAACTCGAGGAATTTCTGTTGTCGCAGATAGAATAACATCTCGTTCCTGTCGGCCTCCTCCGCTAATACCAGGGTCTCCTCTTGGGGAGATTTCCTGTCGACCTGTTGTGACCCGGCATTTCGAAACGATTGAATCAAGATTCTCTCGGCTTCTGGCCATTTTCCACCTAATACCGCACTCCGGAACGTTGCAACCCCTGACGTTTCCAGTTCATAGCCGCTCTCCGAGCTCAACAGGGATGCCGACTCATTATAACCCAGCTCGTACAAACTCTGTATCAAAATCCGCGTCACCTCCTCCCGGTTGTGGCCGTAGTAGGTAGAAGACTGAGATGGCCCTTTAGAGCCATTTGTATGAAAGCTCCCATTCGTTGCCGCTTGCCCGTTCGGACCAGTCTTCCTCGATGTCGATGCAAGAGATTCGTTTGAGGCGTCTAAGAAGCCATTTTCTGTTGATGTTCCGTCGGGACGCATGATTACCAGGCGCCTGCGCTTGGGGGAAGGAGGTCGGCCGTCCGGTCGGCCAAGAACTCGGCCGGGGTAACTCTGAGATGCGGTCTCACGTGCTATTCGTGGAAGGTGTCCGGTCCCCGCCGAGGAGGGACCAAGGATATCCGGGCTGCTCGAAAGGCGGCGGCGGCGGTTGGGCCGAGGGGTAGATGAGCTGGGTTGTTGAGATGCGGCGGACAGGAACTCTGACGTCTGGGAGCCGGGATTGCCTACCGAGGCGGAAGCTGTATTGACAGGTAAAGAAGGGTCGGGGTGGTCGGGAATGATAAGGGGATGATGTGGTGGTGGATTGTGAGCCAGTTCGACAATATTTCTAGATCTGCCCAATCCCCTGGCTCTTTGAAAGAACCAGGTGAGCAGATCTCAAGCGGTGGCGGGTGTCCGATGTCCGATAAGTAATCGCCCGGGAGCTCCGTTCAAGAGGGGCACAGTTTGTCACAGGATCAAATTGATGGTCACTGGTTTGTGCTAAAGTCACAGGTGTAACAAATGATCAACGAGCTGTAGATCGTCAGAAAATCACCCAGTAGTAACGTTCTCCGCTTTGAGTTGAAATGTTGGGAATCGGGCGATGGCTTATCGGGGGAGAGGAGGAGGAGGGAGAGAGCGATAAAGAGATGGAGAATTAGTATAGGGGAATGATGGAATGACAAATGTCAGACCTTAAATGTCAAAATGTCAAATTTCAAATGTCGAAGAGAAGAAAACAGGAAGACAAAATAAAAAATAAAAAGAGGATTGGGTTGTTGGGTAGTGTTATGTATGTAGGTAGCCCTGGAGGTCGCCGACATAGTGGAAAAGGAAGGACTGTAACATAGACCTCTACTGTGTGATCTCTTGCTACACTTCCTATGAGGACTTTACCATTTTACATAAATGACTTTTGTACTACAGTAAAACTGTAGGAAAGCTTTAGTTGAGAGCTCCCGTATGTCGTATAGACCTGAGTAGCAGACTATAACTATATCCACGCCGAAATCCGACTCGATATAACAATACCACATTCGGTCCACCCATTGACCAAGTGATGGGGTGTTTTAGTACGGTCGCCCATGTTGGTTCTAGCCGTGAAGGCGGGTTTACAGTGCGATCTTCTAGATGCAAGCACAGTTGACAAGAAACAAGTCTCCCGGCAACCACCAATGCATCTTATCCAAGCAACTAGGACTAGGAGATCCCATAGGCAGCATGCTTTTAGTACAGCGTGGATGGGTGGGATACGTACTGCAGCTACACTGGATGCCTGTAGTGGGTATCGTAGCCCTGTTTGGTGTTCAGCCTCGAATTCGAAGCAGCAGAGAGGCCTTGATCAGAGAGGAACATGTATGTCATGACACTTTGTAGCTAGATAATCAGCCGGAATATTAGAAACAAGCCTAGAGAGCTGATAAAACCCAATTCCCTCCTACCGGTGATGTTCCTCGCTCGCCTCGTATTGCTCTATTGCGGCTATATTCTCGTGATAACTGATCATAACGGATTTTGTTGTGGTGGTGGCCTTAGGCCCCATATTAGTGCCTCAGACATGAACCCTCCCAACTGTAGATAACTAGCAGTTTCCTTCTCCCATAGCAATCAACTCTCTCCTTTCTGGACCCTACACTTCGTAGCTGTCCATCAGATTTGGACCCTTTGCTTAGTTCAATGCCGGGCGTCAATGAAGACCCACCCACGATTAGGCGACCATATTTCACAGATGGCAGACTTTATAACTAGTACACTAGCTATTACTGTTACTCCCGACAGGATGGCCAATACGTAAGCCGCAATTATGGATATGGGGCTAGGCTTTATATGTGCGTAATATATAGGCACATAAGCCCAAGAGATGCTGACATTCCGATCTGATATTCTTTGGTATTTGACTTTACAGACCAATGATTGTACAGCAAATGAAATAGAATGTAGGCACATCAAAGTCAATGTAGGATAGACAAATGACAGATGTAACAGCAACAAGTAGGGGAAGCCGGGGTTAGCGGAATGACTCGGAGATAGTTTCTTTGCTTATGAGGCCAAAAAGTCGGTATCTGACTGCGCGCACAGTAGCCCCTATTAGCCCTGTGGTGGAGTGACCTGGTCATCCCATAAACCCCGTAGATACCAATCAGGAAAATTGCCGTCCACTGAATTGGATACTCATAGCACCACTCTTTATCGTTTTGGCTGCACGGCTCTCTCCTTAAACACATAGGATATACTTCATTGAAGCCTAGTTATAACGAATTAATTCATACACGGTGGAAAATTTGTTAAATCCAGGTACTGTAAAAGCCAGCTCCTATATATAACATATAAGAAGAGTATTTCTGATTGAGATACAAATTTATACTCTAATATCACTCTATTTCTATACCCCTAATTCCACCGTACCTACTAACGTCTTATGCCTATCAAGCGCACTAACTAATTACTCTCGTAAGGCCACTTTCTGGGAGGTTAGGATCGATTAGTGAGGCATTTTAAGTGGTTTAAGTTGGTTAAAGGTCAGATTAGTCCTTGTCATAACGAATTTTTTATAGGAGGAAACGTGGATTAAGTGATTTCGTAATAAGGGGAAGAATTCGTAGTATCAGATTAATTATAACACTGGTTGTAGTTCGTTAAAACGGGATATTCGTTGTATGCACATTCGTTATATTTCTGCGTATAACCAGGCCCTAAGGCATAAATGCCAAAAGGAAGAGCGCCGCATGCCACCTAATTGGGTTTAGTGTCCCCATGTAGCGCGATGTCAGTGGCTTTGGCGAGGCATGAACATTCGCTTGCTGAAAAACATGCCCATTGAAATCCCAGCTCCCATATATCAATAAGATTAATACGATCCACAGCAACACCGCCTCAAGGATCATCAAACAGAACTTCTAGAAAAGGTTCAACGCAGCGAACTGGATGGGCGCATTGTGTCACTGCCCCCGATAGCTACCCTGAAAAGATCTGCAGAGCGGCACATCAGATCGAATGGGGGTTTCCCACGCGGGATTAGCAATATACATCTCTTGGCTGAATTGAAAGTGCCAATAGTTGTTACTTTGCCACCGTCTGTGCGTTAGATGGACATGGATGCACCAATAGATCGAGATCCTGATGGCCTCCAAGTACAACAGCACAGGGTTAATGTGACGCAGAGAATAAACGTCCTGTTAAATTTATGGCAGCTCGAAAGCTATAAGACCACGCCGGCATGCAGCATTCGTTGAAGCTTTAGTCTCCATCGACCCTTACTTGCAATTGAAAGACTGAGCCATTCTTTTCCAAAGTCATCATGCGGCTATCAAATTATGGGATTGCCAGCTTGATCTGCTTCCCGGCAGCTTTTGCCAACCTTCTAGGACCGTCATATCCTCCTCCCCGGGACTTGTCTAGCAGTCACAGCCGGGTCGCTGCCAGTTGGAAGAACCTGACATCCCAACTGGACACCGTCCTCGCCGATAAGCGAACCAACAAAACCAGCGGAATTTACGAACTAAAGAACCTCACATTCTCCGCTGGGTTGTTTTCCACTCTAGACCCTAACGCGAAAAATCTTCAATTCCACCACACCGCGAGCGAAGTCGCGAAATCCCCGGTGGGAGTGAAGGAAGTGGATGGAAACAGCATCTACAAGGTCGCCAGTGTGTCAAAACTCTTTACAGTTCTTGCTGGACTTATAGAGCTGAAGCCTAGGGACTGGGACTTTCCACTCACACAGATCTTCCCATTTTTGGCCGACCATGTTCGCAAGCAACACAACAATTTTCGGCTCGTCTACGACGTTCAGTGGGACAAAATAACTCTCAGGTCCCTTGCCGGCCAGATGGGTGGCATACCACACGGTGCTACAGAGGAGTTCCTACAAACATTTCTCCTATACAAGTACCTGGAAGGCTCTCGCAATCCCGCGTTGATTGATCCAAACTTCTACGGTCTTCCTCCTCTGAACGAGAGCGACTTGACGCTATGGCCAGCATGTTTAGGTGAACAGACTCAAGGCTGTAACCTAGTCTCCTGGGATATGGCATCCGCCCCAAGACCTCCCGTTTACCTTCCCTGGACAAGCCCCGATTATGCAAACGGCGGTTATATCTTCCTTGGTCTCGCAATTTCAAATCTGACTGGAAAGTCCATGGATGAATTGTATAATGATTCTATTTTCGAACCTCTGGGTTTGAAGTCAACTTATTCCTCACCCCCTGACAACTCCACGCGTTCCCATGTCGTTACATCTGAGGCTCTTGATGAGCAGTTCGTCCCAGATGGAGGCTTTACAACCCCATCTGGTGGGTTGTTCTCAACTATCAACGATCTTTCCAAGCTTGGCGTCGCCCTCCTGAATTCCACCCTCCTCCCCTCTGAAAAAACACGAGAATGGATGAAACCCATCACTCACACCTCAAGCCTACGCTACTCGGTCGGCTCACCGTGGGAGATTCATCGATTCGTCCACGCAGGATCAGGCATGGTCACCGACCTGTACACGAAACTCGGAGACTCGGGATTCTATGGTGGCATCTTGGTCGTGATACCGGACTTCGACGCTGGCTTCACTCTCCTGTCAGCCAGCACACAAGCCAGCCGCAGCAGCGAGGTGCTCTTAGCAATTGATCTCATTGTTGACGCCATCCTCCCAGCGCTTATGGAGCAAGCCGCATCAGAGGCGGCGCGGAAGTTCGCCGGCACATACGAAGCCGATGACTTGAATTCGTCGTTGACATTCAATGTTGTTCCACCTAACCAGCCAGCGCCCGGGTTGAATATCACTTCGTGGATTAGCAATGGCACAGATATCACGGATTTAGCGTCTACGCTTCTTAATGGTCCCGGGTCACGACTTGTGCCGACTATTGCCTCCGAGAAGGCCACTGGGGAAATCGCTTTCCGCACATATACTGCTACTCAGGGCCGAGGTCCGGGAGTGGGCTCCTCGTCGAGTCTCTTCTCTTCTTTCTATGATATCGGCGACTGGACTATGATGGACCGGTTGACCTGGGGCGGTATTGCTACTTCGCTCTTCGTTTTTGATGTCGAGGGAAATGGAACCGTCAAGTCAGTGACACCAGGTGCCTACAGAGTGAAAATGGCGAGAAAGTGATCCACCCAATATTCAACGGGGGGGTTGAATCGGATAGAAGGGGTTATATCAAGTACTCGCGGATAATATAGTTGAATTCATTTCCTGGCTTCTATATACACATAATCAATAAAATTGCGAGATTTCAATAACCGTCCCGCTTTCCTTGGACCTTAGAGCTGCCCTTGGCCTTCTCTAATTCATTGAGCATACCGTCACCGAACACAGCAACGTCAGTGGTAATAGAGACCATATCGAAGCCCTGCTGTGTGCGACGAAGAGCGTCATCGCCATCGGAGCCTAGAATATATAATGTTAGACACAAGCGCGGATCGTAGCAAAGTCAGCACATACAGAAGATAGCAGCCTTCTTTCCAGCAGATCTAGCAGCATTTAGAACGCGTTGGATAGCAGCCTCGTGCTCCTCACCACCGCGGGTAACGCGCATCTGCTTAGCAAGGTCAAAGGGTCCTGCAAGTTAAAGTATTAGCCAGTTCCACCAATCGAAGACAGGAATATACAATCTCACCAATAAACAAAACATCAAGACCATCAACCTTGGCAATCTCCTCTACATTCTCAACACCGGGGCGCGACTCAATCTGCACAATAACCAGCACTTCATCATGGGTCTTCTCATCGTACTCGGCGGGCTTGACACCGGGGAATGAATGAGGCGTAAACATGGGCCCGTATCCACGGACTCCGACAGGCGGGTACTTGCAGTAGCTGACGACCTTGGCGGCGTCCTCCTATTAGAGATGGAAACAGAGATTAGCAACGAGGTACCGTGACGGATAATAGTAGAGGTTACACATACTGCAGAGTGACACATAGGAGTCATGACTCCATGGGCACCGGCATCAAGAGCGCGCTTGATCATCCACTCTTCGGGCCAGGGCACACGGATAATAGGGCTAGCGCCCTCGTGGCCGACGGCATTGGTGAGCTGGGTAGAAGTGTGAATAATTAAATTATTGGGTGCACCATCAAGTACAAACCTCGTAATAGTGGCTGTCGTTAATCAATCCATGTTCGGCGTCAACTAGGACCCAGCTGAATCCCCCTTCTGCGAACTCGGGGCTGCGGCGGAGGATTGTCTTAGCAACGGGGGCACTGGGGAGGCTATGGTAGCAGGTCTGTTAGCTTGTTATTGCAGTGTTGCCGTGTTGGATAGGGAGCTTTGGGGTTCAATTGAAGAACGGGGGGACCTGTTGTTGCTCCTCTCCAAATGCGGGGGATAAACATACGTCAACCAGAAGCCGTATGCCACTGGTGTGGTTTGGAGGGCGGAGCGGAGGGTGACAGAAGACATTATTTAAAACAGAGAAGGTGTGTAGTAGTATAGTAATAAAGATTTGAAGGGGATTCTGTTCTTTAATATGGTTCTTTATGTTCATGAGAGGGACAACTCGGCCTTACTCCGACCGATTACCCGAGGCCCCCCCCCCAATATTTTGAAACGTATACTGTGGGGGGTATCGATATTGTTTGAGATGTTCAAAGATTCTCTTGTTTTCACAAATGCATTATCCTAGTTCTCATTGCCATGGACAACCTTGTTTTCCACATCCACCAAACCCCCAACCGGAGGAAAGGTGACTGGTGAAAAATCCCGTCGCAAGTGCCAGCCACCGGGTCGTGTTCTGGGACCGAAGCAATTCTTTCACATCTGATTGCTTGTCGAACATTCTCGATTCCTCTCCGATGGCCTCATAATCCATGCCGAACTGCCATGGAATATAGTACGGCACTTAGGAAGCAAGAACGGCTTTGGAGATTTTGATTTGAAGTCCGCTTTAGGCTATGTACCAGGTGCAACAAATGACGACTGCACGTTCCTTGGATATTGGAGCGAGTTTCTCCTTGGAGTCGAGGGCGAGGTCACTAGAAGTAAATGTGATTCCAAATTTAGGGAATCTTTCGATGCGTTCCGCTTTGCTCGGCGCTTTGGTGTTGATGGAGCTCTCCCGAGTAGGACTAAGATGGTCGTATGGCGCGTCTGTGAGAGTGACGGGCTAGGACTTGCAGAACATAGGTGCCTAGCTCACCAGCTCCGATGACGATGATACTACGAGGGGTATTCATGTCGGAACAATTTGGAGTGAAAGCTGCAATACTATGAACGAGGTTATAGATTCGCACGTGTCTTATTGCGTCGGATGGCTTTATACTGATGTTGATTGTGAAGCAATTCTTTCCTTTCTATTACATAGTTACCAGAGGTGGATATGTCATATGCTTTACTCAAATTGTATGTACCTCTGTCAAAGGAGGCCAGAGTGATGGTCTAGTGTTTAAAATCTTTGACTATAGCATATAGGTAATAATATGGCTGCCCACTAGAGGTTATTTGACCCACAAACCATATACAACATCTTATATATGAAAAGTTTATTATACCGCTGTGGTGTATCGTCTATCTCTATTTCCCGATTCTATATTGAAGAATACTACGTTCAGCTTTTAAAGATATAAATAAAAACGAAATAAAAACGAAATAATCCCACTTCGTATATTAGTCATGCGTCTTTATGCAATCTTATTCCAGCTTCACACCTTACCCCTGTGTTCTATGAACGTACAGCACTGGGTTGTTAGAGAAACTTGAAGTTTAGCGTGAAGCAATTGCGACTACTATAACCGTCGCACCCCACAGGGAATCCCCGTGCTCGGTGGTGAATTCCTCCGAAGGCCCGAATATTGTCTGGTGCGTTGATTAATACACCAAAGGATAGTATACTAAGCAAGTAAAATCTGGGATAATACTTTGTAGTATAGAAATGAAATTGTAGAACTATCTAATTTCTTCATACCTAGAAATAAAGCCGTATTTATAGTTACCTTCTTTTCAACCATTGTAGATTTCATCTACCCCTCACTGTAGAATATACATTTGTAATAAGAGAAATAGAAGGAAGATATTAAATAAGCGGTGACAGCATTAAGCGCTAGATTCTCTTGATCATATAGGTTATTAGAAGGTAACTATATATTGGAAATAGTCTGAATTGAAATGCCATCCTTAGGTATAAAACCCCCCAATCTGTATAGAAGAATATGTGATACAGGCGACGAACACTTATCGAAGCCGCTAATCTCGATTCCATAGGAGTTCTGAATTCCTGGTGTCCAAGGATTGACGTATATATGAAGCGAGCTATGCATAAAGTCAATTAGTTAGGGTTTAGCGTTGACTACGTAGATAAATCCCAAGGCATGTTGATCATCACAAATTAATTTGAAAATTTTAACATAACTAGTGAGGATCATATATGTATGCCAAGGATAATCACATGCACTGTAAAAGGCAAAAAATATAGTATTTGTAGTTTAACTCGGTCACCATGACGCCACGGCTATTATAATTAGAAGCAACTCTCTTTTCTTTTTGACAATATAGGTAAGCGAAAGGGTCAGTTACCTAAAGAAAAATGCCCAGCGAGGGTTTAGTGACACCCTTCCTGGGTGCACTGCAAGCCTGTGTTTCTGTGCTGTTGACAATGTGCTACGGCTTTGCTGCTCGTCGACTCAGTTTGATCCACGAGACTACAATAAATGACATGCTAGGATTAGGCGTGAAGCTCCTCCTACCGGCACTACTCATCGTCCACCTGGGTGAGCAGCTTCATCTTGGGACAGCGATGAACTATATTCCAGTCATAAGTATATCATAGCGACCCCTGCTCAACCCAGCATAACTGACTTATCCCATCTATCTGCCATTATTAGTCTGGTCAGTCCTCTACACAACTGCATCGATCGGACTTGGTCATTTATTATCGCGTCTGCTTGGCCTACCGCAATGGGTTACACCGACTTGCTCGTTCAACAACACTACATCTCTACCCTTGTTACTCCTCCACTCCCTAAAGAGTGTAGGAAGTCTGAAGCTGATCCTGCGACATGGCGAGACCGCATCATCGGCAGTCGACCGTGCTCAGAGTTATTTCCTTGTTTGCGGCGTGATAAGCAAGACTATTGCGTATATCGTCGGGCCGAAGATGTTACAAGATGGTGGGGACAGTCTCGGTACCCCAGGGGAGCGACATCGTACCACAAATATTCTGGCAGAGGATGAGCAACTCACCGAAGAAACATCTCTACTTCCGCAGCGCGCCCAAGAAGCACGGACATCAGCCGGAAACCTGATCCGGCGATCGACGCACTGGCTAGGCTCATTGTGCGGGCTAGGCTCATTCTTCGCCCACCGAGTCAAACGGGAACTCCTCGCACCCTTTGAATCACCATTCGCGGACGTGGCAATACTCTGCACTATTGTCGGCACAGTGCTGGGATTGGTCCCCTCATTACATCGCGCATTCTTCTTCGATGAGGAAGATGGCGGGATATTCAATGCGTGGCTGACTGAGAGCATTAGAAACATCGGCGAGCTGTTCACAACACTGCAGATCTTCATGGTTGGGTGTAAGCTTGGAATCACGTTCGAGCGGATAGTTGCAGAAGGGAATTCGGGCCGAATCCCTGTCAAGGCTATCACGACTGTCTTTGTCGTTCGATTGGTGGTCTGGCCGGCATTGAGTGTTTCGCTGATTTATGGACTGGCTAAGAGGACTCAGATCCTTGGTGATGATCCAATTCTCTGGTTTAGTATGATGTTGATGCCAGTTGGTCCACCGGCGTTGGTGATTTCCGGGTTGGCGGAATTGGCGCAGGCGTCTGAGACGGAAAAGATGGCTATTGCGAAGATGTTGACGGTATGTAGTGATGACCTTAACGGGGGAAAAGAAAACATTCGCTGACTATATCTATAGATCATGTATGCGTTATCGCCATTTGTATGTTTCAGTATTACGGGAGCGCTTACAGCTTCCGAGGCAGTGTTGAAAGGGAAACGATGATGTCTACATGTTACGGAACAGATTACAAAGAGATAATAATTTGATTCGAGAGATGCAATTTGTTTCTCGAAACATTGGTTCCATTTATTTTTGATGCTCAAAAAGGTTCATTGATTTCATCAAATCGTCACCATTTCCATCGTCCACCTTGAAAAAAAGAGTGTTGTAGTATTGGGAATTGGGAGTCGTGAAGAAACGGTTTACTTCTAAAATTAGATATGCTGAGTTAGCCTCTGCGCCTGAAAATATATCATGGGGATATCACATACTCCGCATCCCTCGCAGTTACACTTGTCGCCACATGAGCAGGTCTGGGCACCGCCAGTGCAGGTGCAAGTAGATCCGCAACCACAGCCCATGATGAGAAGTGTAAATAAAAAAATTATTGGGAAATAGTAATAGTATGTGTAGGAGTGTTCGTGGTATGATTGGCGATGAGATGAAGAGGACCTTGGAGACTGAAGAACAAGCGGGTTATATATCCGTGTGACTGACATCATCATCATGGCGTCAGTGGAGAATTTATAGGTTTAGACCTTTAGCTCTTCTTCTTTTCCTGGAAAATTGATGTAATGGACTGATTCCGTGTGGCAATATATGTGGAGGATAATCTACGTGTCATTGACATGCTACTCGATATATATATGACCGGAAATACTCCTGGCGGAAACATAACACGAAAAAGACTCACATAGTAAAAAAATTAGGAGGAAGCAGAAGGGACAAGTAAGTAAGAAACAATAGACGACTGCAGTTTATTTTTGGCCGAGAGGTGCGAACAATTATTCGTATCTCACGCCCAAAGCCGGACCGTGTTATCATCTGATCCTGACGCCAATATCTTGCCATCCGGTGAGAAGGCTAGTGAATTGATATGATCCCTATGGCCCTCGAGTGTTTGCAGATTATAGCCTGTCTGTGGATTCCAGAGCCGGATTGTTTTATCCGCAGATGCTGATGCCACCAACTTGCCATCCGGTGAGAAGGCCAGACAATTGACACGATGCTTATGACCATCATTATGGCCATCCCTAACGTTCCCGAGTGTCTTCAGCCAATAGCCTGTCTTTGGATCCCGGAGCCGGACTGTACAATCATCAGATCCTGACGCCAATATCTTGCCATCTGGTGAGAAGGCTAGACATTTGACACGATCGCCATGGCCTAGATCACCCCCGAATGTCTTTAAACAAGCGCCTGTCTCTGGATTCCAGAGCCGGACTGTGTGATCATCTGATCCTGACGCCAGTATGTTGCCATCCGGTGAGAAGGCTAGAGGATTGACACGATTCTTATGGCCCTCGAGTGTCTTTAGACAAGCGCCTGTCTCTAGGTTCCACAGCCGGACTGTATGATCATCTGATCCTGACGCCACTATCTTGCCATTGAAGGCCAGAGAATTGATACGATTCTTATGGCCCTCGAGTATATTTAGACAGGCGCCTGTCTCCGGGTTCCAGAGCCGGACTGTGTGATCATCTGATCCTGACGCCAATATCTTGCCATCCGGTGAGAAGGCTAGAGGATTGACACGATCCGTATGGCCCTCGAGGCAGTTTAGCCAATCGCCTGTCTCTGGGTTCCCGAGGAGGATCAGGTTATCATCTGATCCTGACGCCACTATGTTGCCATTGGGTGAGAAGGCTAGAGAATTGACATGATCCTTATGGTACTGCTCAACTCCCGGGTACCACTCGCCTGTCTTTGGATTCCAGAGGTTGATGCTGCCACCATGTGATCCTGACGCCACTATGTTGCCCTTCGGTGAGAAGGCCAGAGGATTGACAGGACCGCCACGAGCCTTGAGTTCATATAGGCAACCGACTGTCCTCGTATTCCAGAGCCGGATCGTGTTATCCGCAGATACTGATGCCACCAACTTGCCATCCGGTGAGAATGCCAGACAACGGACAAAATGCTGATCGTCACTTAGTGTCTTTAGACAATCGCCTGTCTCTGGGTTCCAGAGCCGGACTGTATGATCATCTGATCCTGACGCCACTATGGTGCCATCCGGTGAGAAGGCCAGACAATTGAGATCATCCATATGGCCACGTAGTGTCACTAGAGAAGTGCCTGTCCTTAGGAATAGCTGAAGGTAAAGTCCTTTCATGGAATTTAACGCCACCATACAGGCATTCGGTGAGAAGGCCACTTGATCGAAAGCATCGCCGTCAACCTCGAGTGTCTTTAGCCAGTCGCCTGTCTCTGGATTCCAGAGACGGACGTCTGCATCTTCTGATCCTGACGCCAATATCTTGCCATCTGGTGAGAAGGCTAGACATTTGACATGATCGCCATGGCCTAGATCACCCCCGAATGTCTTTAAACAAGCGCCTGTCTCTGGATTCCAGAGCCGGACTGTCTGATCATCTGATCCTGACGCCACAACTTTCCCATCCGGTGAGAAGGCCAGACAATTAACAGGATTCTTATGGCCCTCGAGTGTCTTTAGCCAAGTGCCTGCCTCTGCATTCCAGAGCCGGACCGTGTTGTCACCTGATCCTGACGCCACCATCTTGCCATTGGGTGAGAAGGCCAGACAATTGACCCGATTCTTATGGCCCTCAAGCGTCTTTAGACGAGCGCCTGTCTTTGGATTCCAGAGCTGGACTATGTGGTCAACTGATCCTGACGCCATCGCGTTGCCATTGGGTGAGAAGGCCAGACAAATGATAGGAGAGCTATGATCTTTGAGAGTCAAGGGCACAGGATTGATAGTCATTGAAATCGGGGCTTCCATCTTGTAGTCTGGTTAGAGGGCCACAGAAGTTAATAAAATGACTAAAACGCTTGAGTATATGTAGGCACTTACCTGTAGCTGGATCCTAGGGCTGAAATAACTTGTCACGTAAGGCTCCCTAACGTCGGAGGTGAGGAATGAGTCTGTAAAGACCGACAACGCATTTTAGGGGTTATACTTAACGACAGTGGGCTTAGTAAGTCAGGTAAGCGACCTCGGGAGGGCAGAAACGGTGACATTAACGTATTGCATATTGCACTACCGAGCGGGTTAGCAGAAACACCATATTTTGTGTACAACATAGTGAATTTTAAGACAGTGCTGAGAAACAATTCATGTGTTCGGCTGCTAAGTAGCGCTTCGGATACCGTTATACAGCAGGGATTGGACTAATAGAGATGTTGATGTCGATTGCGGGCTGATTGAATTGTTGCGGTTGCCCAGGTGTGCTCCGAACGGAAACGAACGGAGGACCCGCTCGACCCCTCCCATAATAATTTGAGAAACAGCAACGAGTATGGGTCGTGGTGTTGACTAGTCATCTCCCTAGCCGTGAAACATACAGGATTTGCTAATATCCGCTGGCCACGGACCTCCAGCTACAATCCACCGTGTACGACAACAGAGGAGTCCACCATAGAGTATACTCCGTACCGTTTGCTAGGTTCTACGGTTCTTTGCAGATCATTCAGCCAGCCACCTCCGCTGCTCCACAATATGGTACCGATATATGACGTAAATAATTTGGAGGATTACAGTACTCAATTGCAACCTTTCACTACCATTTTACTAACCACCAATATGCCTAAAAAGACCCCAGATTTAAAAGACAGTGTTAGAAATGCTCTATCTACAATCGCGAGCGAGAAAGTGAGGGTTGTTCCTAGCGTCCAGTTGCGAGCAAGAAAAGAAATGTTGGGGTAGAGAACTGCCACCAGCGGAGCGGCCAGTCGCGAACAAGAATCTCCGAAGAAGAGTGGGGTATCACACAAATGACGTCACCGGAGTATCAGTCTCATCAAAAGAAAAGAATTGATGGAGTCTCAGTCGGAATCCAGCAAGGGCTCAGAACCTATTGACAGAACGACAACAGCGGAATGACCCTATTGATTGAATAAACAGAAGACTGGGGAGAGAAGAGAAGAGAAAGAGAGGCAGGCAATACTAGCCTGACAAACCAGGCAGCCAGCTACATAGAGTCACGTTGACCACACGCTCCAACACTTAGTTACTAGAACCGAGTAAAGAAGCTGATCGTTAGTTATCAATATTATTAAGGATATAAGCCCAATTTCCTATCCTTTTATCCTAGAGCTACCTAGGTAGTTTTCGACTAATTTGAATATATTAACTTTACTCTTAACGACCCGGGATTTTAACCTAGTCCGCGATATCCCGGAAACTTTGCTTAAATCGGGCTTTATGACTCGTATAGACCCGCGACCCGCCGAGTTCTTACTATAGATCTGATCGGGCGGTGTCTCGCGACGGACAAAATCTGGATCGCGCGTGGATGGCACAGTTGACAAAGGGCTGGGCGGAGTTTCTGGCCTCTCTAGAGGGAAGCGGCAATTAGTCAGTCAGCCTTGATCATGTTTGCTCTGAAGCGAGGTCTATGACTGCTACAGGGTACAGGGCATTTCCCAACATTTTAATTTGTTCGCGATATCGAAATACCTAAAAACAAACATTGATTTACTCGGACATATAGTGTCCGCATATGTGTAGGACTAGGGTAGCTGCTTCAGGATAGGTACAGTACTAGAGTTGTTGCATCGGAAACTATAATTAAACTGATGGCTTATTTGAGGATTGGAGGCCATATAGAAATCCAGTAGGCGAAAATAAATAATCGACACTATATCTAGCTGCTTCTCCCAGAGGAACTAATAATTGGTAACTATGTAATGTCACATGGAAAAGCTTTAACTTCTCTAAGCTTTCAGACTTAAAGTTTTTTATATGAAGTAATTATAGACATATTCTAGTGTTTTCCTATTTACGCCGCTTACGATTTCGCTTAAAAGTAGTCTCCCTCCATCCCTAGGGACTTTGGGGATGAGTGAATTTTTAATAGCACAATCCATCGATTCGTGCTCTCTCCTACCATCGCAAGGTTCAACCACATTTTATGATGTAAACAATAACTCTATGTTATTATTACATAATCATGTATACTACCAACGTAGGTACCTAGGTAGGAAAGGCAGAAGGTCGGAGGTAGAGCTGGCACGAAGGTGGGGGCAAATAAAGTTTGCTCCGATGTGGTTGGGGACCGGCCCGGACCTAGCGCCGACCTCAGACTGTGATGCCAAGACTCTGGCTTTGCAGGCGATCTCTCAATATCCGGGTGCCGACCTAGGTATCTAGTTAACCGATAACCGATCATCATTACACACATTTTTATTATCTCGGGTATCATTCCCTTTATTTCCTGTCGGATGTCTTCGGCGGGCTAGGTAGTTCATGATGTTTCATTCTGACTTGGCAGCTACCGAGCAAGGCAGTGGTAGGGATCAGCAACTGTTGCTGGTTTAGAAGTCATTCAAGGAATTAAATTTATTCATGGGATAATCAATATCTGCATACCTTGATACAGGGAAAGAATTCATGCGTTGAGATATTTCTTAAGTTTCCAATGGTAGGCATTAACTCACGTGATGATACGCCTAATCACCCTATACAACATACGTGAAAGAAGCAGAACGACGGATGCTCACGTGAGCATCCCCTAGGCGGTCAAATACCCTAGCGCGTGAGCTTGTTGTACCTTCCATTTATTTTACCATCCTCGCATCAGTCTAGCATAGCCATTGGTTTCCACCGCAGTGATGCACAGGCCCTTTACGCAATCAGTCAGGCCCTTCAAGTGGTCACGTCTTTCCATTATTTTCAGGCCGGTCTTCAGCAGGTCATTACACAAAAACTGGAACTCGGTCGACGATTTCTTCCAATACACAAGGGGACGATTTGTATCAAATGAAGAACATGAACTTGTCAATACGTCGGGTGAAATTTAATATGAATGAGCTTACGAGGCTTGCCGCTGATTCTGTTGGCTCAAGGGAATGTGTCCATATTGAAAAATTCCCCGATGGCATGTTTAACAAAACATTCCTATTCACCATGGCAAATGGCGCTGAAGTGGTCGGAAAGGTGCCAAACCCAAACGCTGGACAGCCTCATTTTACGACAGCAAGTGAGGTTGTTACAATAGATTTTGTGAGCCGCCCTTGACTCTATGTCTACCTACTCCTTTATGATCACTAATATTCGTAAGGTTCATAATATCTTAGGTACACCAGTTCCACGTGTTCTAGCCTGGAGTTCAAAAGCAGCGAGAACTCTGTTGGTACCGAATACATCATTATGGAAAAGGTTGCCGGTGTCCAGCTAAGTCATATCTAGCATAATATAGACATCGAAGATAGATTTGAAATCGTGAAATCAATATCAGGATACCAAACATCTTGGTCGTCTACTTCATTCACCAAATATAGGAGCCTTTACTATCCATACGACACCGACTATTAGAAAGAATGTGTTTTAGTAAAGAGCGATAGCGCTTATACCAGAGAGCCTCGGTTTACCATTAGGCTATCGACAGGTCGAGATCAAGCTAATCATAGAAAGATATCAATTGATTTTAACCGCGGACCATATAAGTCATTATTTTAGATTAGTTTATATTTCTTCGCTTATATAGAATAGTCATTTCTAGGGGATGATACTTTTAAATATCGTCGCGCAGTTAGTTTACAGGAGATTACTAGCGTATAAAGCATTACAGACCTTCCCCGATCCCCGCTGAGTCTCTATAGACCCGATACATACTACCCGACGCGGGCTAAAAAATTAGCTGCTCTATACAGTTACCTTCAGCTAGTACGATACCTCTTACCGACTAACAAATCGATTATAGCGCCCTTCCTATCGCATAGCGACCTTCATATAGAGAACATTTTCGTCAATCCGGAACGGCCCATAGAATTTTTGGGCATGATAGATTGGCAACCAAGTAAAATATTGCCTCTATTTGAATATACCCGCCAGCCGTATTTCCTAGATTATAATAGACCTACTGTCGAAGGCCTTGAACCGCCAACCTTGCCCGAGAATATCAGCGAACTTTCGTCAGCGAAGCAACTCGAAGTTAAACGTCTCTATATAAGTATGTCTCTCTCGGCGTTACATAGAAATCTCACATATCGCGACAATCCGGTACTATATAAGCGATGGAGTTTCGGCAGACCAAATGCTTCGAAATGATGCTACTTGCGCAGAATCTTTTGGTAGACGGGGAGGCATTATACCAGGCTAGTGCTCTAGATCTGGAGAAAGAATGGCCAGATATACCAGGCGTCCAAGCATTCGGAAATACTCCTTTCCCAGTGCATCTGTCCGATAGTGAGGTTATATCACTTGAAAAGGACGTTTCAGGCGCCATTCGAGGCACGGGGTTGATGGCGGGTGTCAAAAACTCGCTCGGCGATTTATGGCCAGAAAAGGGAGTCGTGAGGCATGACCAATATGATGATACGAAAACGCTCCTGAATCAAGCGAAGGCCCGCATATATGACCGGCTGAAGTGTTCTGAAGAAGAGTGTGCATGGGAATATTTATGGCCGTTTGACAGTTAAGTCGAAGCATTCGAGTATTTTCTTTGTTCCCTTTTCTTGTGCATTCTTCTACGTTATCAATTGGGCCTAATTCTAATAAAGAATAGTATGGAACTTGCATAATACATTACGCCATCCACTCTTCTTCTAGCTAAAGTATTCGATAATCGAGCCGTCGGGCGAGTATTTGGCACTGCGTGTAACTGGCTGGCAGGTACGTTGACCTCGCTAACTCGTCAATACGTAGCACTTGGTGGAAATTTCGTGATGCAAAGTCATGCAGGGCTACCTTGACTTAATTGGTCCCAGCATGCACGAGCTACAGCTCTGAGGTCAAATTCAGCGGTGTCGGCGATCAGCGCTCCAATTTGACTCGCTCAAACTGCCCAGTGCTAAATAAGCTACGGAGTACTCCGTACAACATACTTCGTTCGTACTTCATGTTAATTTATTTTCCCCGAACCCCTCGAAACCTGCCCAATCACAGTCCCCGGGAGCACCGGACACTAGAGATGCCAAGATTGCCAAGACTAACTATCGAACATGCACGACCAATTTGGAATAGACGGAAATGAAGCCAGCTGCAGGTGCCTCAACACTTCTTGATGAATTTTTCTAGGACTAACCGGCGGTGTAAGGAGGTAATTATGGGCTACTCCATTCTTTCTCTTCTAATAACCATTAGAATCGATTCTCGCGTCTTGTAGGGTGTGGAATGTCGATATGCGGACAATACGGCTCCACTGTTACCACCTACCCCTGGATAGGCGAGTTACAACTAGGCCAAAAAGATCACTATATCTGAGCCTTATGCTTAGATAGACCAGGCTCTAACTAACTAGTGCATGACATAACATCGACGATCAATCATATCCAAGAATGAGACCAACTATGCAACACAGAGCATGGATCTGAATCTCTCAGCCCACAAAAGGTATTTCCGATATCCATCAAATATGACCAATGTAACATTCCCTTTCATGCATTCCCATCAATTAGCTCAAATTATCCGCCGATGCCCAATAGACACGAGATCGATAAAACGGCCTCCCAGGAACGTGGTAGTACTGCACAGTAGCCAAGAGATCATCACAGGGCTGACTATCTTAACCTACATTACACACTCTGATTTCAACTAGCCTTTACATGGCATTATACAGGATTCTGTACACCGTATGCCGTAGGCTAGATAGACATGGCGGCATAGATTTGTAAAATCGGGCAAGCGTACAGTACTAATGTACTCGCACCAATAAACATCTGCAGGAACGAGAATTTTCGTTGGAGTATGCAATATGCTTGTGTGACTATGCAAGACGCCATGCAGGACCAACCCGACCAGACCCGCAGGGGGTTTCAAGCTGAACCCTTCCTCAGGTCCACCATTTTCCTAACGATGTATATATGTAGCCTTTTCCCACAGTAGCGTAGATTTGAAGAATTATTCCTCTACTAGTGACCTCAGCTAGCCAGCCATCATGCGTCTGCTTTCAATACTCGGGATAGCCAGTCTTTCCATTTCGGGGGTCTCGGCGGCATTGGCCATTGAGGGAGAGCCAAATGTCAATGACACTCTCGTGCTGCAGCATCTCAAAGACCGCCAGAAGCTGATCGCGTTGGAAAAGACACATCGACAGGGTGCGTTTCAGACAATCTTTTAAATCAAATAGAACCTGACCAGTCACCTAGATCATATCTTCCGACAGGATCTCTCCGCAACTGCCAAACGGGCTGATGAGATTGTTCAAGCAATTCGACAGGATGAGATTGACCATTACTGGCGAGTAGCTGGCACTCCGGACGGTACGACGGAGGAACGGTTCGCAGGAGAGGTGTTCCCCCTTGCCCGCCCGCTTATCTCCAACACGACACTTTGGAAGGTGATCAAGCGTATGCCTAAGGGTGCGCTTTTGCATGCTCATCTATCAGCCATGCTGCCATTCGAAAAGATTGTGGAAATCATCATCCACACCGAAGGAATGGTAATTTCTGCGTCGCAGCCCCTTGACACCGAGGACGCCAAGCAAAATGCCACTATCACTTTCGGCCATAATAACGGCACTCTTGCGAGCAACCAGTCCAGGATTGACGCTGCTGGTTATGTTCCTAACACGGAGATCCCCGTCAAAACCGCCGCGGTCAGCTTTGAAGGTGGTGAAGCGGGTTTCCTTGAATTTATCAGAAGTAAGACAACCATTGCACCGGAGGACTCGATCCGTCACGAGTTGGGTGTCGACGAGGTTTGGAGAAAGTTCCAGGCCTGCTTTGGTCCAGCTGATACCATGGTCCAGTATGAACCCGTCGTTAGAAAGTTCTACCAGAAACTCTTCGAGGATCTGGCAAGCGACGGTATTAACTGGGTGGAGATCCGAAGCGGCGGATCCAGTGGGAAGTTAGTTCACAATGGAGATGAAGACATTGATCCCGACCTCGACGCCTGGTGGCATGTGTTGGTTGATGAGATTAAGAAGTTCCAGGCCACCGAGCAAGGCAAGGGATTCTTGGGTGCAAGAGTTATTTGGTCGGATGCGCGCATAAAGAACCGCGCTGCAATCACCAGAAGTACGATAAACACCCCGTTCCATAAAAGCCAGATTTCTGACCTTGATAGGCATGAAAATTGCACTTCAGAGGAAGCAAAACTTCCCAGAGCTCTTCAGTGGCTACGACCTGGTTGCCCAAGAAGATCTCGGTCGTCCTTTGTCTGATTTGGCACCGGAACTGGTATGGTTCCGTCAACAGACCGACGCCTTGAACCTCACCATTCCTTATTTCTTCCATGCTGGTGAAACCCTGGGAGACGGGAACTCGACAGATTCGAACTTATTCGATGCAGTCCTGTTCAACACGCGACGAATCGGTCACGGCTTCTCCTTATATAAACACCCGAACTTGATCCGTCAAGTAATTGAGCAAAACGTCATGATCGAAGTATGCCCGATCTCGAACGAAGTCCTTCGTCTGAACGAGGATGTTCTTCACCATCCATTGCCGGCGATGATTGCCCACGGCATTCCGACTGCCATCAGTAACGATGATCCGGCTATCCTTGGACAGGATGTGGCAGGTTTGAGTTATGATTTCTATGAAACCATCCAAGCCTTTGACAATATTGGCCTCGCCGGGTTGGTAAGTTATCCTCGTTTGAGAATTCGCGCTGCTTGCTTACACTAGAAAACAGGGTGCGCTGGCACAAAATAGTCTACGGTGGGCAAACTTCGAAGACCAGTCTGACAGTGACTGGGTGCAAGATATTGACCGCGGCGAGGATGGAACTGGTACCAAGGCTAAGCACATCCAAGCTTGGAACAAGGACTGGGAGGACTTCTGCAAGTGGGTTGTGGACGAATACGGGTCCAAGTACCAAACAGCAAAGATTGACTGAAGTTTTGGTGCATCGTGACATTAATTAGATACATGTGGTGAGTGTATCCACCACTTAATAGTTTAGCAATTTAACAAACGAACAACATAATTGTCGACATAGGAAAGTCTAGGGGAGAGAATATCCTCTACGCCAAACCTAAATATTAGGGTCGAGACCTAGTAAGGACCGAGTTATGATATTTACTAACATGACAAAATGTCCGTTACTCTTATCGTTTGTATGACGAGTAGTTTATTTGAACTAGAAGGAGGATACGGAGCCGTGAATCTAAGTGGTAGCTGTAATAATCTTCAGTTTCAATATAATTTGTTGCTAAAATTTCCAAAAAGTTACAATGACTATCAGGTTAAGATACATAAATGGCATTTATAAAATCATGCCATAAAGAAATGGGAAGGAATCATCCTCCACGCAAAGATAAATCCCATACCAAAAGTCACTGCTGCAGTAAAAGCCACGAGAAGACCCAGTCGCGCTAGACTTTCAATACCAGGTCTCTCAAATTTGGTCTTTCTTTGCTCGCCCAGGCGAGTGGTGCGAGTGAGACTAGGCACGTACTTGAACTCAAAACGTGACTCTTCGCCAAGACCCATCTTCTCATCGAGGATTAGCTTATAGTAGTATTTCCGGCGGAGCTGGGATACCTCTTCGTTAGAATATATCCAAAAGGTGTGGCTTGTTTCACGAACCGAAATCATAATCCTGTCGATGAAATATATCTTCGGCACAATATATGAAATAACGATGACCCAGAAACAATATCCCCAGATCAATATGCGATAGTATATATTAGTACGAGGGATGTCAAGCTCGTCGGCGAGTTGATCTCCATTAAGCAGTCGAGTCATGGCCTCCATGAATTCCTTGGATGCGAAAGCCGGCGCTGTGTTCTCCAGGCCAATAATGATATTCTTAGCCAGGACCTTTCCAGTCTCCGTGGGATCGATCTCGGAAATCAGAAGCGACTCCATCATTGCACGAGCCTTGGTTGTACTCTCAAAGGGGTCCGTTGGTGTGCCCATATAGTACGCAACCAACCTCCACAGCGCGATATAGTCATCCGTCTCTTGCTGGGTGGGGTGGATGCCTTGTCGAGGAAGACCCAGCCATACCACCGCGCTGCAGAATGTGTTGATTGTTCCAATGCAGTCAAGGTCATTTACCGGTATTCCGTACTTATCGACATCGTAGTATGTAGGGGTTTGGTCTACTAGACTCAGGATCCTCTTGCGGACCGACGAATGAAGCAGTCGGACACGGATACATGAGATATGACCGTCACCACCTGGCTTCATGCCCTCCGCTGAGCTGTTTACCTGAAGTACATGTTGAAGTGTCTCGAGTAATCGTCGACGTACTACCTTTGCCCCGAAACCGCCAGTCCGTGATAGGGTTTCGACGACTCGTATTGCTCCCCTACACAAGGATTAGCTTCTATTTCACATTCATTGGCAAGGGACGGAAATATGCTCTTACATCCCACCTAGTAAGCTTTGAAAGCTTAGCTGTCCTTGAGGTCAGTTCGCATCTCAAATCATACTCCATGCAACCACTCACAACATTGAGAATCGGAAGGCCATATCGGAAAAAGACATCCTGGCCCCGTCGGATTTGATCCCAGTCAACCCACTCTGGAACAGTGTTAATCTCAGTCCAGAGCTCGCAGAGCTTCGGATCCTCGTCCGCATGATCCTTCAGTAAGCCATAGAGGTCTCTTTTGGAAGGTTGTTTATGGACACGCTCATCAGCGGATGCAACTTTGCTCAAACGCTCCACGCATTCGTCGGCTAGGGAATCACAGCTGTATATCAACGATTTAAGGTCATCGGCAGAGGAGTGGAGGTCCGTCCAATGAAAAGAGTAATCCCAGTAGTGGCACTCGATCCTATTTCCACTCTTGGGACTCTTCAAAGCCATGACTCTGATGAACTCAGAGTAGAAGTAGACCAAATATTATGTTTTTATTTCTAACCAACGTGCATAATGAAGTTTCTATATACTGGTCGAAGCCAGTATGACAGGTGTTCCTGTGATCTACCCACGGTCCGGGGAAGAGGGGTTAGGGCATCATGACATGTGAAGTAGTCACTTCAGCCACTGAGATTATGAGGTCGACCCCGGATTTCCATATCTGGTTAGCCTTACCATTTTAGGTTTGATACCCGCCACTTCATCGCCCTCCTCGCTCTCCGTTTCTCTTTCACTCCTTTCCTTTATATGACTAGGTTACTTAAACTTCACATCAAACTAATGCATACCCGGTATGGACCTGGGATCTACATCTACAATGGAAGGGATGACATGGCCCATATCCACAGCAAACCTGAATGATAATGTTGAGCAGTGGTTTGGAGGGAATGGTTCCCAACAGATGGATATAACATTGTGACCGTTCTTTGTGGTAGACTGAAATTACGAGTGCCTTCGTGAATGCTGTCACAGACGTGAGGGCACCACGAGTTACCAGCCGTTTCCGTGCGCCGGATGTATTCGTCGTAGATTCAGAGCTATCCGGTGACTCTTCTCATAATATCCCAAAGGAATCTGATGATCCGAGAGACCTTACCTTTTGATACGGTCTAGCTATTACGTTCCACCATGGGACTTGGACCTTCTCAGGGTTGAGTTTTGGCGTCTCATGTATTTATAGAATGGGAATAATCCAACAGAGGAAAGAAAGAAGAAAAATCAAACCAAGAAATACATCCGAAGTTACGAGTGGAAATGCAGTCTCTGACCTCGCAGTCATCTCCAGCGTCAACTTCCAAGCTACTTGGATCTTAAGTGTTAAATGTGGCGTGGACAATATTCATAGGTAAGTGTTTATGTGTTAACTCTTTGACACCTCTTTGACAGTTTGAGACATTATCCGACCCATGCTGTGCAGCCTTAGTATTCTTTAGCCCAATTACTCTGCAGGGGGTGGGATGCAACACAGTGGTTTCAACTTTCCATATTTCCCTTTTAAGCCCTAGCTGATACATACTGTCTTCCAAGTTTGGAATTGAAACTTTGCCACCGCTTCTGGGGACTTGTGCTAATGGGCTTGTATGCTCCCTTTGATAGTCCTTTGATTTCCTTTTCTCATTCTACGCTCAACGCCCTTTGATTTTTTTTCACGTTTCATTGATCTCCCCCCCCCCAAAAAATGTTTAGAATAATGGCTTGATGAGGGACGGGGTTGCTCATTGGGATCTGGACTATAAATGCTTGCGGTTTTCACCCGTAGACAACGGTTTCCACAGAATTTTCGAACCGTTCGCCAGAGAATATCAATTGCGATGGAGCCAAGGCCAACCATCAAGTTCAAACTGAATGGGGTATCCACATCCCAAGCTGATATCGATCACTTGGAACTCCAAGCTTGCTATCGCGCTCTCGACAACCTGCGAAGCTTATTGTTCCAAGCACCGATGCTGGATCTTCTGGACGACCAAATCGACGAAGGAAATCACTACTTTGAATCGCTGATTCGAGCCTCTCGAGGGGAATTCAGAGAATGCAGAACTTATATGAAAGCAACCGAGGTCTCCGCGACCGAGTTGAGAACAATCTGCCACCGCTGGCAGCTCTCCAAGCCCATCGACGAGATGGCACGGATGTTTATATTCCCAACGCACCCGGAAAACTATGTCGTGATGCATTCACCAGGAGCTCCGGCCGAAAATGGGCCGGACTGCGGGGTGGAGGTCATCGGGGGGCACATGGCCAAGATTCAATATGTTGATCTCATGGACAGCGAGATTCCGAAGTGGATGGCAGATCAGCGAGAGGAGGAGTATGAGATGGTGGAGTACCTGGTCGCGAAACTCGAAACTGGAAGCAAGTTCTTCTATGTCATGAACGAATTCATGGATACCGAGGGTGGTTGCAAGATCAAGCTGCGAGCCTTTTTCCCCTCTGCTTCGCCCTGGTCATTGGTTAATCAACATGCTGAGCATCTGGCGGTTGAGTTTCGAAATCTTCTCCAAATGGTTTATGGGGCCATCGAAGAACTTGAAGACAGCTATTGACCTTCTCTGTTTTTTTGCGACCGAGGGAGAGGGATCATCATCGCTAGCCCTCAGGACAAGATATCATCGGTTATTCTAGATCGTCAGTTTTATTTCTCAAATATTTTTCTGCAATGCAAGCAATGTTGAATTGATTTTCATGGAGGTCATTGTGGAGTAGATCCAGTAGAGCTCATCGAACTTGTAAGATGAACCAGATGTAGTGATTCGAGTAATTTGAGTAATTTCAGTGAATCGAGGAGTTCAGAAAAGCTGCAGGGAGCAAGACCAATTAGAAAGTTCCCACTATTATAAGACCGTATTATAGGAAAAAGCCACCAGTAGTACAAGCCAAGCTGAAAGATCGGCTTGCATGGCCACAATTCGGTGCGCGGGGAAGAGACGGAGGATTGGACGAGTAGGTCAGGGAACTCCACGACCGACAATCGAGATTCAGTTTCCAACAACTGTGACCTGCAATCCAAAGCGAATGCTAGGCCTGGGACGTCCTCGATTGAAAGCGCGGGCATCGTTGTTGGATCTGATATCCGCAAAGCGTACGTTGACACAGCCATCACCGCCCGCCGAGCTGCCACCGCTTCCAGACTCGCCCTCCTCAACTACCTTCACCCACTCCGTGTCCCCCCATTCCACACAGGCTTCTTCCATTATGAGTTCAGACGATTCTGAGAAACCTGGCTCGATCTTTTCGGTCTCCGGCCCTGTGGTCGTGGCCGAGAACATGATCGGTTGTGCCATGTACGAGTTGGTAGGCAGCCCCAGCTCCAAGAGCGTGGAGAACCCCAGATACTGACGGCATAGTGTCGTGTCGGTCATGGCCTGCTTGTTGGTGAGGTCATTCGTATCGAGCAAGACAAGGCCACGATCCAGGTCTACGAGGAAACAGGTAGAGCTCCGCAGCCCCCCAAGCCCGCATGGTTTCATCATAACCCCCCAAAGAGCTATGCTGACCATTGTGACCTTTCAATAACAGACGGCTTGACTGTCGGCGACCCGGTGACGAGAACAGGCAAGCCCCTTTCAGTCGAGCTTGGCCCCGGTCTGATGGAGACGATCTACGACGGTATTCAGCGACCCCTCAAAGCCATCGCCGACCAATCGAAGGGTATCTACATTCCCCGTGGTATTTCGGTGAATGCCTTGGACCGCGAGCGCAAGTGGGAATACAAGCCTACTAGCTTCAAGGTCGGCGACCACATCACTGGTGGTGACATCTGGGGTACCGTGTTCGAGAACAGTCTGGTGAACGACCACAAGATCCTACTGCCTCCTCGTGCACGGGGTACCATTACCCGCATTGCTCCCGCTGGCAGCTACACCGTTGAAGAGAAGCTGCTCGAGGTGGAGTTCGATGGTAAGAAGACTGAGTTCGGTATGATGCAGACCTGGCCCGTTCGTGTTCCCCGCCCGGTTAACGACAGGCTGTCCGCCGATGCGCCCTTCATTGTCGGCCAGAGAGTGTTGGATGCTCTCTTCCCCAGTGTGCAGGGTGGTACTGTCTGTATTCCTGGTGCTTTCGGGTGTGGAAAGACTGTCATTTCCCAGAGTGTGTCCAAGTTCTCGAACAGTGATATCATCGTCTACGTTGGCTGCGGTGAGCGCGGTAACGAGATGGCTGAAGTGTTGATGGATTTCCCCGAAGTACATGCCCTCCCCAAAATTACTGCGATGACATTTTACTGACTGCCTTTTCTTTCCCAGCTCTCTATTAATGTCGAAGGCCGCAAGGAGCCTATCATGAAGCGTACCTGCCTGATCGCCAACACCTCCAACATGCCCGTCGCCGCTCGTGAGGCCTCTATTTATACCGGTATCACTATCGCCGAATACTTCCGTGACCAGGGCAAGGACGTGGCTATGATGGCAGACTCCAGTTCCCGTTGGGCTGAGGCTCTGCGTGAGATCTCGGGTCGTCTGGGTGAGATGCCTGCTGACCAGGGTTTCCCCGCGTACCTGGGAGCCAAGCTGGCCTCCTTCTACGAACGTGCCGGAAAGAGCAGTGCTCTTGGCAGCCCTGAGCGTGTGGGCAGTGTCAGCATCGTCGGTGCTGTCAGCCCGCCCGGTGGTGATTTCTCCGATCCCGTCACTAGCAGTACCCTGGGTATTGTCCAGGTCTTCTGGGGTCTTGACAAGAAGCTGGCGCAGCGCAAGCACTTCCCTTCGGTCAACACCTCCATTTCCTACAGCAAGTACAACGCAATTTTGGATAAATACTACGAGAAAGATCACCCCGAGTTCCCTCGTCTGCGCGACCAGATTCGTGAGCTTTTGGCCAAGTCCGAGGAACTGGACCAGGTCGTCCAGCTGGTTGGTAAGGCAGCGCTGGGTGATTCGGATAAGATCACTCTGGACGTGGCCAGCTTGCTTAAGGATGACTTCCTCCAGCAGAACGGGTACAGTGACTACGATCAGTTCTGCCCCCTGTGGAAGACCGAGTACATGATGAAGGCCTTCATGGGCTACCACAACGAGGCCCAGAAGGCTGTTTCTCAGGGCCAGAACTGGAATAAGGTCCGTGAGGCTACTGCAGATCTCCAGAATGCTCTTCGCAGCATGAAGTTCGAGGTTCCTGAGGATGAGGCGGAGGTCTCGGCCAAGTACGAGAAGATCCTCCAGTCTATGACTGAGCGATTTGCCTCGGTCTCAGACGAGTGAAAGTGACATCTTGACTTAGCATGTATTTTCCTTTAGATGTTTGTTCAAGCACATTCCCCTGTAGTTATTGTGTCCAAATCAACTTGCTTTCTTTTATTTTGGTGACCTTAAAACGTTTGTATAGTTTCCAAATGTACATGTGGCCCGTACGCGTCAGGCAGCACAAGACTTGCGCACATGACCTGAGACCAAAGCTATTAGGTTATTTGACAGGTAGAACTATTTGTATTTCTTTGGGATATCTGACCTGTAATACACTATATCATCGTGAACCACTACCTACTTGGATTGCAGCCTAAACGAAGAGAACCCGAGAGAGAGACCGCTCTGGACGCCACTACATCACCGCCTTCGAGGTCAACCAAACAATCCCTCTCGCATCGTACACCTCCCCCGGTTCTACCTGATTTCAACTTCTCCTGTTGCCTCGTTTTTTCTTGTTTTTTTCAATATTTCTTGCCTAGCAGCAGTTTTCATATCCCAAATCGCCAGCCATGGCAAGCCCTACGTCCGGCTACTCGTGCGCAAACCCCCTGTCCCTTTCCGATGCGGTCTGGCTAATCTCCGTGCAGCATAAATGTCAATGACCCCAGCTTGATTTCGCTGGTTAACAAGCTTCAAGATGTGTTCTCCACAGTCGGTGTATGTATATCTGCTCAAAAATCACAACTCAATTGTGGTTCCAGGGGCACCATGTGTGCTAACACCACCCTCTCGATTTAGGTACAAAACCCGATCGATCTGCCCCAAATCGCTGTCGTTGGATCGCAATCCAGTGGAAAGAGCTCAGTGCTAGAGAATATTGTCGGCCGAGATTTGTACGTTGGTTGTTTTTGGGAGCTTGCGCGGCCGCCCCGGTCCACACTTCTGGTGGCGGGGCATGCGACACAATGTCAATAATAATTGCTAACTGAGTTTTTGCCTTGCAGCTTGCCTCGTGGCTCTGGAATCGTCACTCGGAGACCTCTTATCCTGCAACTGATTAACAAGTCCCCCACCACAAATGGTGAGACCAAGTTGGAGACAACGGACAGCGAATCCAACGTGAACGAGTATGGTGAATTCCTGCACCTCCCCGGCGAGAAGTTCTTCGATTTCAACAAGATTCGCGATGAAATCGTGCGCGAAACGGAAACCAAGGTCGGAAAGAATGCCGGAATCTCGCCCTCCCCGATCAACCTGCGCATTTACTCCCCCAACGTCTTGACCTTGACCCTCGTCGATCTGCCCGGTTTGACCAAGGTCCCCGTCGGAGACCAGCCGAAGGATATTGAGAAGCAGATCCGTGATATGGTCCTCAAGTATATCAGCAAGCCCAACGCAATCATCCTAGCAGTCACTTCGGCCAACCAGGATCTTGCCAACTCCGATGGTCTGAAGTTGGCACGTGAGGTGGACCCAGAAGGTCAGCGCACCATTGGTGTGTTGAGTAAGGTCGATCTGATGGACGATGGAACCGATGTGGTGGATATTCTCGCTGGACGAATTATCCCCCTGCGCCTGGGTTACGTTCCAGTGGTCAACCGTGGCCAGCGTGATATTGAGAACAAGAAACTCATTGCCCAAGCCCTAGAGAACGAGAAGAACTTCTTCGAGAACCACAAGGCATACCGGAATAAGGCATCTTACTGCGGTACGCCATATCTGGCACGGAAGCTCAACTTGGTACGGATTGACCCCGACTTGTCTCGTCAACTTGTGAACTAACGGACTTGCTCTTTTTAGATCCTTATGATGCACATCAAGCAAACCTTACCCGATATCAAGGCCCGCATTTCCACCTCCCTCCAGAAATACACCGCAGAGCTAGGGCAACTAGGTGACTCTATGCTCGGCAACAGCGCCAACATCATCCTGAACATCATCACCGAATTCAGCAACGAGTACCGTACAGTCTTGGAGGGAAACAACCAGGAGTTATCCAGCATTGAGCTGTCTGGTGGTGCTCGTATTTCCTTTGTGTTCCACGAACTCTATTCGAACGGTGTCAAGGCTGTTGATCCCTTCGACCTCGTGAAGGACATCGACATCCGCACAATACTTTACAACTCATCCGGTTCCTCTCCCGCACTATTCGTTGGCACCACCGCCTTCGAGTTGATCGTCAAGCAACAGATCAAACGACTGGAAGAGCCCAGCTTGAAGTGTATCTCGCTTGTTTACGACGAGTTGGTGCGCATCCTAAGCCAACTCTTGACCAAGCAGCTGTTCCGCCGCTACCCCATGCTGAAGGAGAAGTTCCATGCTGTCGTCATTTCCTTCTTCAAGAAGTGTCTTGAGCCCACCAATAAGTTGGTCAAGGACTTGATCAACATGGAATCCACCTACGTGAACACCGGCCACCCCGATTTCCTGAACGGACACCGCGCCATGACTCTTGTCAACGAGCGCCAAGCGGCCGCTAAGCCTACACAGGTCGACCCCAAGACTGGCAAGCCTCTTCTCCCAGCCCGTGCCCAGAGCCCCTCGCTCGACACCACCGGTGAGGCTTCCAACAACAGTGGGTTCTTCGGCAGCTTCTGGGCTTCTAAGAACAAGAAGAAGATGGCTCTCATGGAGGCTCCTCCCCCAACTCTTAAGGCTTCAGCCAGTTTGTCTGAGCGTGAAGCCACCGAAGTTGAGGTTATCAGTGAGTTAAACCGCATCATATAAATTCCTTGTGGCACTTCACTAACACTCGCGCAGAACTCCTGATCACCTCCTACTTCAACATTGTCAAGCGCACAATGATCGACATGGTCCCCAAGGCGGTCATGTACACCCTGGTCCAGTATGTCCCCTCCATGCCAAACTCCCACCCCAACACTCGAGTCCACTAACAGATGATTTCCCTAGATTCACCAAAGATGAAATGCAACGCGAACTCCTGGAGAACATGTACCGCACCAACGAGCTCGACGAACTCCTCAAGGAGAGCGATTACACGACCCGCCGACGAAAGGAATGTCAACAGATGGTCGAGAGCCTGGGTCGCGCCAGTGAGATCGTCAGCCAAGTCCAGTGATGAAATAGTGGACTTGGTCACCAGACGATTTATCCACAGAGGAAAAAATAGCCCCATGGACCGCTGCGTTGGCGGAGTTGGGCTCCTCGCATCTCTTTGTGATTTTTGCAACACGCTCCGAATATCTTGACTATACTCCGTACTTGCTTTGCTGTTCGTACCATCCGTTGGTTAGCGACTTGTTCTGTTGATCCCTTATTTAGATGTTGATCGGGTTCGGGGTTCAAATTTCGGATTTGCGTCCTTGGTTTCGATGAGAGGGAGGAGTCCTTTGCTTCGTCCTGCTACGTGTTTTCTTTTGTTTTCTGTTTTTTTCCCAATTTGAGAGCTCTATACCGTTTTCCTTTCTCTCATTGCTTGGTCTGTTGTCTGTGTTCGCGGACTTCCTGCCTTGGACGCCCGGATGATTGTATCAATTAATGATTCTGTCTCTGCTTTATGACTCAGCTTAGAATTCACATTTGACTTCACAATTTGTTTCCCGGTCATTTCCGGTGTAAATCAGATGGTGGCTGCAATATATGTAGGGGACGGATTTGAAAATGGTAACGTTAATATTAAGATGTTCGATATGATTGACAAGATGCCAATGCATCGTTCTCTTGACCACGTAGGACTTTAATATGAAAGCATATCCCAAAACATAAAGCTGGAAAGTACCTCAGTACTTCCAGTAAATACAAAACAAATTGAACCAACCTCCCAAGCAAATGTCGACAGTCACACGGACGTTGATGATGTCCATGGAAGCAAAGTTCGAGCTGAAACTCAGCTGAGACGGTGCAAGGTGTAAGTGTTGGATGCAAATGAAATCCCAAACCATCCCAAAGACATCAAAACAAACTTCATTCGTACATTCCCATGTCCATCCTCCTCCCATATTCCCCATGTCCATCCTTCCAAGCCCAATGTGGCGCTGTGAGATGCTGTGTGATGCGAGAGTTGTGAAGTCAAGTCCATGCTGGGTCGGGTTGTCTTTCGAAGTGACGTGCTTCCATTCAATGATTCCATGACCGTCTGCCAGTGGTCTCTTCAGGGGTGTGGATGATTGCTTGGACTTGTTGCCTTTTCGCCTTGTGTTTTTGTTGTTTCTTTGTGTGTGTGTGTGAGTGGGTGTTTTTTGCTTTTTTGGCGTTTGTGGGTTGTGGCAGTCCTGTTGCATGCTTGCTATTTTGGTCTGTGCCTTAAGATTGGAATTGTCAGTCTCATTGTCTTTGTTCGGGGATCTGTTTTGAAGTCTTACCATATTATGAGTCTTGTCATGACGAATTTGTGTTGAAACCACCATCTCATCTGCATGATGAAAGATAGAAGGCGGAGAGACATTGCATTTGATGAATTGGTGAGGCTTCGAGGTTGTCAAAAGGTTGTGGTTGGTCATGAGTAGCTTGGTCAGAAGAGCTCGATGATTGGTGCCCCATGTTTCAGTGTGCCAACCCAGTCCAGTGAGGAGTGCTCAGCAGTCAAGTGTAAAAGTTGATATTGATTGTCGTCATGTTGACGAAAGTGATGAGTGTTCGGGGTTGATGTCGGGTGGAATCGTTGGCACCGTTTCGTGGAGAGTTGATGTAGTCTTGGGTGTTGGGAGTTGATGTGACCCAAAGCCCGGGGTGCGCCGAGAGATTGGCGGTTGTCGAATGTTGAGAAATGACTGGGAGATGTGTGCTGAAATTCCCATTCTGCAATCCTGAGAGGTCACTCTTGCCAGCCTTCACCATCATGTAACTCACGTGGGCAGCATTGATATACCAGAGTCAACTCGCGGTGGGCAGCATTGATATACCAGAATCAACTTGCAGTGGACGGCACTGATATACATAACTCACTCGCAGTGGACGGCCCTGATATACCAGGATCAACGTACAGTCCCAAGTGAAGTAGGAACAGTGCACTCCCTGAGCATACAACCCAACACACCGCCTGTTGGTGTTGTGAAGTATGGTATCAGAGAGTGATGTTCCTAGTCCACTCGTGGCCGTCGAGGATAATGGTTCTTCATTGCTGTCACAGTCCCAGGTACTAGAAACATGGATCGCCTGATCATATATCCCAGACACGCCGCCTGTTGGTGCCGGGGAAGTATGGTGTCAGAAGGATGTATTTCTAGCGGTCTCGTGGTGATTGTCGAGGAGGATGTTCTTCAGTGCAGTCACGGTCCCAAGTACTAGAAACAGGGATCCCCTGATCATACAACCCAACACACCGCCTGTTGGTGCTGAGAAGTATGGTGTCAAAAAGGATGTATTTCTAGCGCACTTGCTGGCCGTCAAGGATCGTGGTTCTTCATGCTGCCACAGTCCCAGGTACTAGAAACATGTATCGTCTGATCATATATCCCAGACACACCGCCTGTTGGCGCCGGGGAAGTATGGTGTCAGAAGAATGTATTTCTAGCGGTCTCGTGGTGACTGTCGAGGATAATGGTTCTTCATGCTTCCGCAGTGCCAAGTACCAGAAACAGGGACCGCCTGATCATATATCCCAGACACACCGCCTGTTGGTACCGGGGAAGTATGGTGTCAGAGGGTGTATTCCTGGCTCACTTGGCTACTGTCGAGTAAGGTGGTAAGGGGCCGGCAGGAAGTGCTCTGCAACATTGCTGCAGCAGGTTGGTGGTTTTCCTCACTGGACTGGGTGGTGGGATGCAATGACCGTGTGAGATGTGGGATTTTTTTCAAAGGGTCGACTGGATTGAGCAGGAACTTGTTCGAAATTTTGAGGATCTCGTGGGTTGATGACTGGTGACTGGTGACTGTTAGCTTTGGCAAAATGGAAACACAAGTTGAGGAGCAAACCATTGTGTCATTGCATCCCTCTTGATTCGGGGTGAATCATGAGCTCTGCTGGCTGGGCCATGGTGGAATTGAAAGGTGTCGAAAGACTCCAGTGGAGAGTCATCAGGGAACTGTGCTTTTGGAAGTCAGCCTCGAAGCCCCTGAGATAATGTTTGTGATCTCACCAAATCTCGTTTTCTTGCCATCGTCGAAACCAACCAATTCTCCATCCCTTCTCCTTTTCCCTCCCTTCTCCTTTTCCCTCCCTTCTCCTTTTCCCTCCCTTCTTCTTTCCATTTCCCATTCTTCCATTTCCCTCTCGTTCCTCCATTCACTCCAGTTACATCGTTTCTTTTTTTGTCCTTTTTATGTTTGTTCCTTCTCTCTCATTTGTTTCCTTGTTTTGCTTTGTTCTGTTCGCTGTTGAGTTGGGATGGTTGAAGTTGGTTGAAGTTGGTTGATGTTGGTTGATGTTCAGTCAGTTGCCAAAGGAGGGCTTTATTCGCAGACAAAGGGTGTTTGATTCACAGAGGTATGTTGTCAATGGTGGCGAGACCAATCGGTGACCTTGGGCTGGAGATCTTGCGGTGGCAGCCAGGAGGCATGTGCCGATGGAGGTGTGGGGAAAGCTCAGATCGGTTGTTGTGAAAGCAGAGGCCAAACTTTTGGAAGCTGGCTAGGATGACTGATAAGAAAGTTTTCTTTAGCGACTCAAATAATGAAGTGGGTGTGGAGAAGACCTACAGTTATCATATGTCACATCCATGAGAAAGGTGGCCTCACAGGGTCGCTGTGGCCGTTCAAAGACGCGGAGGTGGTGTGTATTGGATGTAAAATGTGTCGGTCATGCACAAAAGGTCGAGGTGGAGGCAGGCACAGGCAAGGGGATGCGAGGCAGGCAGATTGCAAACGATGAGAGATGAGATTCCTGTAACAGAGACACCAAGGTGAACCTGCGTCAGCCACGGGACCAGGTTGGTAAGATCTTCCACTCGTCATCGCAGAGCAAAAGGAACAGAGAGGTGGGAGATTTCTGATGCTGGAGTTCTTACCTGGATAACTGCAAACTGCAATCCGGGTTGCTGCTCGTTGTGCTGGGCTGGAAGCAGCAACATGCAAACGGAATACCATTGAGGTAGAGTGGCTGTGTCAAACAGGGTGTTGTTTTCCTTCCATATCTGTTGCTGTTAGTACCAAGCAACCATGGAAACACACGATGTCTTGGAATATGATCGACAGGGTAAAGAGGGACAGGGTAAAGAGGTGACAGCATGTTGAAGAGGTACTGGATGGTTGAAGTGGATGATGGGTGAGGGGGATAAAAGAAGATACTCACAGTGTACAGCAAAGATGCAAGATGAAAAGTCAAAGTGGTGAGTCCCACATGGTGTGGGGTCTGTGAGACAAGTGCATGTTAGTAATTGATGGGTTATGGCAGGTGGTGGCAGGTAGTGATTGGTAGTGATGGGTGGTGATGGGTGGTGGTGATAGGTGATGGGTGGTGATAGGTGACGGCAGGTAGTGATGGGTGGTGGTGGGTGGTGATGGGTGATGGCAGGTGGTGACAGGTAGTAGGTAGACTTACTAGAGTGGACATGATGGACCACGTGGGTGTGGGGTGTTGACGTGACAGACATGATGGGATGGACAAGGTATTGATGAGACCCAAGCTGATGATGGAGTGTGCTTTGGGATGATGAAACCCGAGATGGAAGGTGGGGATTTGATGAAATGAGAGATGAAGAAGAATGGGGAGATGAAGAAGGAAGGAAAAAAAAAGGAGGAGGTCAGGGGAGGGGGGGGGGTTTTATATAGGTAGGGTATCTACCAATTTAGGAAGGTGGCCTGCCTGTTTGGGAAGGAACAATGGGAGACAATGGGACTCACCTCACCCCATTGTTCATTGTCATGTCAAGTGATACCCCCTCCAGTGGGCTGTCCCTACATGTTACGTTTTAGGAAGGTCGCTTGCCTGTTTGGGAAGAAACAATGGGAGACAACGGGACTCACCTCACCCTATTATTCATTGTCACGTCAAGTGATACCCTCTACATGTTAACATAAGGTATCGCGCGGATTTGCTCAGCTACGTACGAAGCCATCATATAGTGAACACCCTTGTAGAAAGAATGAGCAACTGTAGCTTGTGAAGCAGGACACAAGATGAACCAAAATGAAAGTGAAGTGGAAGTGACCTCCAGTCAGAATTGAAGCTGTCGCCATCATCATGTACTATGGTAGTTATATTCATACCCCAGACCCATGTTTATGGTGTCTCCAAGGACACTATCCCCTATATCATCACCTACATAAACCATCGAGACCCCTAGGATTCCAAATGTGCAGAGGCTACCAATGAATATATAAGAGACACTATCCTGCTTACAGACCAAATACTAGAAAATTACACCGGAAGAAAGTTGTACGAACTTCGAAC
This sequence comes from Penicillium thymicola, assembly GCA_030142185.1. Classification (NCBI taxonomy): domain Eukaryota; kingdom Fungi; phylum Ascomycota; class Eurotiomycetes; order Eurotiales; family Aspergillaceae; genus Penicillium; species Penicillium thymicola. Next base: position 107,319 of record LACB01000022.1, read on the forward strand.
CAAGCGACAGATTATGTTAAAGTACATTTATTGTGAGATGTATAGGGTTGAAGATAAGCTTTTGACGCTAGACTGTGTCTGGAATAGCGTATCCGCCCGTTAGCCTCCCGAGGTCTCACTGGTACCCGTGGACATAGCATAGGTACCTAGGTACATGTACGTATCTCGTATCCTTGGTGTTGACATTGTCAAGGCACAATTTCTAGTCGAGTTTCTGTGGTATTACTTGATTATGTGTTCCCTTCCCCTGCCATCTCCTAGTCAAGAGGGCGAGGAGAACAGACACAAAGCAAGAGGCGAGATTGCAAAGCGAAAAGTTCATCGAGGGAAATAGTGTGGCTCAAATTCACATATCTATAATGGTTGTAAAAGGCAAGGAACAACCAGTAGAATAGAGCAATGTCTACTTTCGACCAGTATGCCGATAAACATAGTGCCAATCCTCCTTCTTCAGGTCCTGTCGCACCTTGTAATTCCTCTCCGCAGCTTCAACAATCCCCATATCCACATCAGCAACGACGAATCCCTCCTCAGTTCCCATCTTAGCAATTGACCCCACAAGAGGGAGTGTAATCTGCGACAGGCCCAAGAAGTCCTCCGACGGCCCGGCTGCGTTGGCAAAGACAACGCTACAAGTATTCTCAAAACAGCGGGATGTAATCGTCGACTCGAGGAACAGGGCTTCACAATCCGGGTTATACACACGGGCTTCGGGGGAGGCATCGTGGGGAGTCCCTAGTAGAGGTTTCAGTTAGATCAGATACCACATCTGCGGGGAGGAGTCCAACATACAGTAGGTAGGCGCAATCACAATCTGCGCGCCGTCGGCGATCAATTCCCGGAATGCCTCGGGGAATGCCAGATCCCAGCAGATCAGCATTCCCACGCGACCGATCGGGGTGTCGATTGCCACATGCGGCTTTAGGCCTGAGGAGGTGAGGTGGGGTCGTTCCGGGTGCCAGATGTTCTTTTTGCGGTAAGAGCCGAGCACAGTGCCGTCGTTTGAGATAAAGTGGGCCGTGTTGTGGAACAGGGTGGGTTGATCGGACTCTGTGTGCTTTTCGATGATTGTACCCGGTACGATGCAGATTTGCAGTTCCTTGGCTAGGCTTTGGTAGTTTGCTAGGTACTTAGCGGATTCGCCGGCTTGAACCGCCCAAAGGGGGTCTGTAGGGACCATGCCGCTGAGGTGGTATCTGGTTGTCTTGAATCAGCAAGTGTCGATTTATTTTGAGAGCTATCGAGTGTCGTTGGACATATTTCTTACTCTGGAAGAACAGCTAGCTCAGCGCCTTGAGAAGCGGCCTCACTGATGTAGGCGCATGCTGTCTTATGATTGTACTCAATGTCAAGCTCCTAAAGTAATGTAAGAATGATTGGAATGGGACTACACGTCCTCAATGGTTCAAAGCTTGGGCACGGCTCAATTCGATTCACCCACCTTGATCTGCCATTGAATGACGGCAATGCGATGCGTAGAGGCCATGATAGGTCGTTTGTAAATGTGCGAGCAGCTTATTATGAAGAAGATAAGAAAGAAACATTAGGAATTAATTATCAATGGTTATCTGACGGTTACCCCAACATGAAGTTGGAGAAATTGGGGTCGATAACTTCCACAATGTAACCCCAACCCGACTCCGACTACGTAGCCCTAGCTAAATCTAAGGAAAAAATATCTCTAGTACAACTTTGGAAGGAACCGTTGTTTGATATGGAGGACTTTATACCGTGGCAAACACCTCTGCCAATCCTTCGGATCAAGTACCTAGTGTCACCCCTAGAAATTCTCACTCGGCAACCTCAACAACCAACTTCGTACAACTCACCCCCTGGAGTAGCACATCCAACCCAGCATTGATAGCCCCCAAACCCTTCCCCACAATTCTCGGCTCCGGACTCGGCCTAACAGTCCCGTTGGCCAGGTTCTCCCTCAACCACGTCCCCATTCTATATCGGAAGTGGGCCAATCTCTCCCCTTCGTCCATCGACGGCATCAAAAAGATGGTTTCCACTCCGTTTACCTCTTCCACATCCAGAGGAATAATCGGAGCCGACCCTATCTTCGCCCTCTGGTTCTCCCTGCCTTGATCGTCACCGAAGAAAGCCTTCAGCACGGCCTGACAGGACACCAGCTGCCCTGTGGCAAGAAAGCAGTGCCGAATCACTAAGCCATCCTCTCTGGCCGCGGAAACAATCGCATCCACAACCTGCGGTTCGTTGTAATCGAACACACGATCCGCGCCGAGGGAGCCGACGTACTTCTGATTCGTCGCACCGGCCGTGGCGTACACGGCGGCGAAAGAAGAATTGCGATCTTCTCGCAGCAGCCGGGCGCTTTGCACGCCCATTGTGCCCACGCTAGAGGAAGCGCCCCAGATTAATAGGGCCTCTCTCTTTTGTTTCTTATTTTCCTGAGTTCCGGCGCCAGCTGGGGGAACAGTGACGGAAGAAGAGGAAGAAACAGTGGCTTCTCCCACACGTGGAATCCCCATAGCATCCCATGCGCTAAGGGGTACCTCAACAGCAACGGGCAAAGTTGCCGCTTGGTTCCAAGAAATACCCTCATCCGGAAGAGGCAGGGCGTGCTGCCAGGGAACGAGACACCGCTCCTGAAAGACGCCATAGTTAGGGTCGTAGGACTTCCAGAAGGAGGCGGCGTATGCAGCGACGCGGGTGATTCCCGGTCGGAAAAAGGGCCCCCGACCCTCATGGGTAGCACCAACGGGGACATTGTCGCCGACTTCGAGTACTAGCCCCGAGAGGTCGAAGCCGATGACCGTGGGGTAGGTAGGTATGAAAAGACCTTGGTCACGCATGTAGCCGTCCGCCGGGTTAAGGGCTACGGATTTAACCTCGATGAGGAGCTCGTCTCGGCCTGGTTTTGGCGTAGCGCGGGTTTGAAGCTCGAAGGGCTCACCTTTTGCGATAGAGACGGCGGCAAGGTGGGTAGCCATTCTGGACTGTATGTAATGAAAGGCGTTCGAGGTGCGGGATTTTATGTGGATAGAATCTGGTTTTCGCGTGTTCTCCGTAGGATATCGAGCAACATCCTTCTTTTTATACATTAAGCTATCAATCCAAGCTAACTCTTCTTCCAGCGACCCGTCCAACGCGATCATCCAACCTTGGAAGGTTGCGTTGATTGTAGATGAACTTGCAGCCAATCAGAGACTCCTGCATCCGAAGAAGAGCTAGCGTGAAATGTGGAATATCCGAAAGAGGGTTAGCTTATCGGGTACCTACTTAGTGTCGCTGGGGGAACATGACCACCTCCACCTGCGTTGAAATGCTTCCGAACTCGGGAAAATCCCTCACACTCAAGCTGCGCAAGACATGGCTTCGGATGGTCAGGCACGGGAGGGTAAGACTCTGCGGAGATCGAGATTTGGCTGCCGAAATTGCAAGCTTCGGAAGCTCAAGGTGAGTGGCCCTAGGCCTTCAATCATGTAGTGCTTGGCTGACTAAATCTCCTTGCCCTACTAGTGCGACGAAGGCAAACCACAATGCAAGAGATGTAGCTCTTTCGGGGTATTATGCAACTTCATGTCTCACATCCCCGACCTCCAGCCCATCGCCGCTGACGCGGTGCGGCCATTGGTGGTTCGAGGAAAGGTAGAGCTTCAGCCACCTCTCACAGATGCTATCTGGACATCTGACGCATCGACATCGTATCAATTAAATGCAAGGTGTCAGGATTTCATAACTCGGTATCTTGGGCGAAGTCTCATTACTCCAAAAGACCCCAATATGAAAGAAGTTAATTGCAGGCTCCTGAAACTAGCCTTTACTGTAAGTCTTATTATATCAATACTGTCTGATTACAGTATGGAAGCCGGATTATCCATTATGGGCCTGATCTCGGCTAACATGTTTACAGTGCCCTTTTTTAATGCACGCCTCTCTGGCTGTGGCGCTTACATATGACCGCCATCTCAATGGCTCCTTAGGCTGCCGTCGCACTGTAGAAGAGTGTTATCACTGGTCTCAAAGCACAGTCCTCTTGAACAAGCGGCTAAGGGAACCGATTGAAGACAAAGACAAGGATCCAATCTGGGGTACTGCGGCTGCTCTGGTTATCTTAATATTCTCGTCTACTGATTCATGCACACCGGAGCAAGCATGGCCTCTAAAGTCTTCTGGCTCCTCTGACTTGGATTGGGTGCGTATGAGCAAGGGTAAAATGTCTTTGTGGAATATAGTCAACCCGCTGCGACCGGACAGCCTTTTCCGCGTCATGGCAGCTACCTTTGCTCAGATGCAGGCACCATTGCCAGAAAGAGGTATAGATAGTATGCCAAGGGCCTTGGCTGCCGTGTGTGGCCTCAAAGACTCATCTACGGCGGAAACTAATCCGTATTTTCATGCTGCCCACGCGGTATCCCAGATTCTGGACCTCCCGGGTAGCGAAGTCGGGACAGGTCAAACTCAACTATTCATGCGGAGTATTCATGGTCCTTTCGAAGACTTGCTCCGGAAAAGGGACCCTGTGGCGCTATTATTACTCTATCTATGGTACCGCAAAACAAGTTGCAGTATATGGTGGATTGAACTTAGGGCTAGAGTGGAATGTCCTGCTATTTGCCTGTATCTGCGACTATATCATAAAGAGGATGATGCTTTGTATTCATTCCTCCCAGGAGGAGCTATCTCCGATAGGTGGAAATAGTCAGGCTTTCGAACCTCAAGTTCCTTGAATTCTTTACATGAAGTACTGCAGCGGGAGTTTCTACGAGCCCTATTGCGGAATACATTTTCTGTAGACGGAATTAAGGTGAGCACCTGACTATAAATTATGGAGGCCAATCCTTAGTCCTGGCAGCCTATTTGTATAGGTAGGAGTAGTAGGTTCCGGCGTCACCGAAGCTGCGGATGTCCATAGCACCGGCAATGAGGTTGTCGTGGACATAGCGGGAGTGGTCAATGATAGGGTGCATATCATATATCATAGCGGTTGAACAAGTTTGGGAAACGAATCTCACGAAGCTGCACTGTGTGAGAACTCACTCCATCTCAGAACCACATTGGATTCACTTACGACAGCATGGCCCCGAGTCTCATCGCATACACGCTTTCCGTCCTTTGACACAACAATGGGATCCACACTTTCAGTGAAGTGGAAGGCCTTTCCAAGCCGGTTCATAGACAAGAGCTGGGTGTGGCCAGGGTGACCGGTGTCGAAGGTTTCGCCCATCCATTCTTCACGAAAATCGATAGGAAGAGCCGGAAGCTTGTTATAAACAGCCTCAATATCGGCTTCATTCAATTTGCCACTCGTAGCAACTAGGGCAGCAAACTGATCCTTGGGGCGCTAGGACATGAAGGTAAGTACAAGGTTCAAGGATCATCAAGTATAACTATCCTGCTATACACCTACTACCTAGGCATGTAGGTAGGTCTACCCGAGAGACACTAGAAAGTAAACACCTTCCAGTAATCGAAAATTACAGAACAAATAAGTTTGCCTCCAGTGCGGTTGGATTTAAAATCCGACCAGATCTTGCATACTGCTGATCCGCGAGATCTTCGCACAATTCTAGAATAGCCTAGCAAGAATTAAGAATTCTGGCCCTAGGAGATTAGTAGTCCCGACGTTTGTGAAAGATAATGTTATGCTACTATCTTGGCAGCTAGTTAATTGTGCCATATTCCACTATGGAGTAAGGAATAGCCTAGAGATACTCTGGACATGCTTCAGGATCTAGAAAAGATCATCCCTTCAAGTAAAGAATGCCGGGCCGCCGGTGCCGCCTAATTTCTCCCATTTCAGAGGTATATATGGGACCCCTCGCATTTCGTAGATCTCTTGGATTTCTTTCAGACAGCAGGTCTTGGTAAGAATGCAAGTAAAAAGGCGTGGAACACGTCGATAAATGATTGGATACAACGCAATACCCTTCCACTGCCAAGTATAGGGCGGGTGTCCTATCGAAGATGGAGAATGCACGAGGCTACAATGGGCCAATAGGAAGCAGCACATAGTGATATTTTCGGCAGCCCTAACAGCATAGGGGTAATTCTGCTAGGAACGGGCCACGACATAGCCGGAATGAAAAGTGGGCCGATCTGGAACATCCCTTTAATATTGTTAGGCAACGATATAATTTTTATGATAGCGTTTCAAGTTTTGGGATATATAAGATGCCAAGATAGAGTAACCTAAGAGTAACCTCATCTTCACATGCCAATGTGCCCTAGAGTGTCTAGGCGCATATGCAACTCAGGGATGTGCCTAGATCGTACGGAGTACATGCGGGCAAGGCCGAGTAGTTAAACCCGATTCGAATCCTTCCCAGTAAAAACCTTATCGAGAATGAAGTTTGGGAACCTTGGAATCCACTGAAGCTGTTTATGTATTATTATATTGACTCAATACGGAGTACATACATATATATATATATGTAGTTATATATGTATATCATTACCTCAGTATAACACTTCTAAGCGAATTTACATCAAAACTTAAAATAAATACACTTTGCTTCGCCACAAAACCCAAGGAAACGGGTTAAAAGGGATCGACAGACCACGTTTTCTGTGGCGGTTAACAATACCATACCGTAATGTAATCTTCCCGCATGCGTGATTTTCCTATCGCAGCTATTGTCAGGTTTTTTTTTTTTTTTTCCCCTCGCTGATATTTCTCACCTTTTGTCTCTCCCATTCCTTTCTTCTTGCCCTTCCCTTCGTTATGCCCTCGATCTCCTCTACGCACAATTGTGGCTCAATGCCACGCGGCTAAGAGCGCCGTCCCCCGTGGTCTCTTCCTGCACGAATCAAAACTCTCCGCTCGGTAGCGATCGACGGGACCACATGTATGTCGCATGAACAAAAAAAAAAACAAAAGTCAAGATGTAACAAGCTAATATAATGCAATAGGTTTGAAAAATTCCCCTCCTTTCGAGAGCAACCCATCTCGACATCCTCCCCTCCGCGGCCAGTGCCAGTGGTCTCCGCTCGGCAACGGTCATCTGGCCGCAGTTCATTCAATATGTTCTCGGCCTTCCTCCGCCGGGTGATATCCTACAAGAAAAATGTCCCGTTTCTGAACGAACTACACCTGAATTTCATCCTCCTCCACTATACCTACATCATATCCTGGGCTATCATCGGCTCCATCATCCTTTATCTCGGTGGCAACATCGACTACATTGATGCGCTCTTCCATGCGGGCGGCGCCGCCACACAGAGCGGGTTAAACACCGTCGATCTGAACACTCTCTGGCTCTACCAACAAATCGTCCTATACCTGATCACATGTATGTGCACGCCAATCTTCATCCACAGTGGCCTGGTGTTTATTCGGTTATACTGGTTCGAGAAGCGCTTCCAACATGTGGTCCGTGACGCTCGTGCGATGCGACGGACCCGATCCCGCATGGAAACCGTGACCGATGATGGGGACAGCGGGGATATCAATATAAACCGCGCGGAGCTTGGAGTCAGCGGTCGACCCATTGTGGTGATACGGGACAATTCAGGGGACGCCCGGGACGGTCGATTCACGGATCCGGCGAGCAATAACATCAATTCGGGTATCAACACACCAGAAGCTCGGGGTAGCAGTGTGGACTCCAGCTCTGAGGGAACAGACACGAGCAACGAACCTCGTTTTGGTCTCGGTAGCTTGAAGGTGCCAACCCATTTGAGCCCCGAACATCACATTGCCTTCTTGGAAAAGCAGCGGAAAGACAAAGGAGCTCTCCGGATTCCGAGTCCCCGGGAATATGACCGTGGCGGTGCGCCGGAAGCCTTGGAAGAAGACGTGGACCAGGAGGGCGAGCAGGCTCAGCACTCCAGTGACCACGACGACCAAGACGGCCAAGACGGCCAAGACGGCCAACAGAGCCCCGGTACACACCCCGAGGAGCTTGATCAGCTTGGTCCACTTGAAGGACCCCATATCACCATCAACGAGCCAGATATTTCACGAACTCGTCCACGCGGAAATACGTTCCCTCGTCTGGAAACTCGACCCACTGTCCGGGAGACTAAAGATGGGAATGAGACTACCACTCTTGCCCCTACTAACACGAGGAACACCTTCAGGGGGGTGTTCCGGTCTCTGACACAAGAGCGCGACCTTACCACTCAGCCGTATCTCAGTTGGAATGCGACAGTGGCTCGTAACTCCAATTTCGTCGATTTGACGGAGGAGCAGCGTGATGAGTTGGGCGGTATCGAATACCGTGCGCTTAAGACGCTGGCTGTCGTTCTCATCACCTACTATGTCGGGTTTCATCTCATCGGCATGGTCAGCATGATCGGCTGGATCATGACAGAGGACAGATGGGGCGATGTTGTCCGGGCTGTTGGAGTTGGGCGGCCGTGGTGGGGGATCTTTACCGCTGCGTCCGCCTTCAACGATTTGGGTTTCACATTGACACCTGACTCGATGTACTCTTTCCAAAGGGCTGTTTTCCCATTGCTGATGTTAGCGTTTCTAATTATCATTGGCAATACCGCCTTCCCATGCATGCTTCGTTTGATGATCTGGGTTCTTTCGAAATTCACCCGCCAGGGCACTGCGCTATGGGAAGAGTTGAAGTTCCTTCTGGATCACCCCCGTCGATGCTTCACTCTATTGTTCCCTCGCAATGCCACTTGGTGGCTGTTTGCGATTCTCGTCTTATTGAATGGCATTGATATGATCTTCTTTGTCGTCCTGGATGTAAGTTTGTCAACTTTCTCTCTTGTATGCAATTTTCACTGACCATGATGTTGTAGCTCAACGACTCCGCTGTCACTGCACTGCCAGCCGGAATTCGAGTTGTGGACGGCTTCTTTCAAGCTGCCGCGACGCGAACGGCTGGTTTTGGAATCATCAGTCTCTCAGAACTTCACCCCGCCATCCAAGTCTCTTATTTGATCATGATGTACATCTCGGTCTTTCCCATCGCTATCTCTATGCGCCGAACCAACGTCTACGAAGAGAAGAGTTTGGGAATTTACGATGCCACGGACGAGGATGACGACGAAGAAACAAATGCTCCCACCTATATCGGAGCTCACTTGCGACGCCAACTGAGTTTCGATTTGTGGTACGTCTTTTTAGGTCTGTTTATCATCGCCATTGCGGAAGGACCAAAATTGCAGAAAGACGACCTGTCCTTCCAGCTGTTCACTGTTTTGTTCGAAGTTGTTTCAGCATACGGTACTGTGGGTCTTTCGTTCGGGTATACAGATGTCAACACCTCCTTCTCGGGGCAGTTCAATGTGGTCTCCAAGTTGGTAATCATTGCCATGCAAATCCGTGGTCGCCACCGTGGCCTACCTTACGCGCTTGATCGCGCCGTCCTTCTCCCCTCCGACGCCCTGAATCGACATGAGGCCGAAGACGGAGAGCGCCGCATGCGCCGCCGCACATCCAACCTCAGTGGTGGATCTTTCGCTCAATCGCAATCGCGTACCTTATCTCAAGCAAGGAACGATGCTGGTCTGTCTTCGGGTATGGAATCCCACGACTGGCAGACCCAGCCTGCTCCCAATGCAGACTCTCTGGTGCATCGTTCCTCAACTGTCCGATCCAATCGGTAGAAAATGAACGCAGCCCTTTTCTTGTTTATACCTATAGATGCTTAACGCTCTCTATACTTGCCCTGGCGGTCCAATTTTAATTCATCTACATAATTATAGACACGTTGAACTTCAATTCTACCACCCATTTAGTAAAACACGTCAAGTTCGAGGGTTCTTGTCTTAACTAATTGTAGGGACAAATCTTAGCCGTTTAACCAAGATAACCGCATCTAGATCATGATATAATAAGCAGGGATCTATTCGATACATCTGTACCTGAACCTTGCATGGTAGTAGTCGTACTAGTCGATATAACTACCTACCTACCTACCTAGGTAGGTAGGTAGGTACGGTGACAAATAGACTAGGCCATTTATAGCGAAGTGATTCGTGGGTCCGCAAGCGGGAAGGATCGGCGCTTTTCCATTGTAGGACGGAGTAGATATCCATGACGACAAACTACATAGCTCCTTTTTATAGCATCACAACACTGTAATTACGTAGAACATAGAACAAAACTCATCTCCAAATCCAACTACACTAATCTTGTATCTCAACTATATCAACTATCACTATGGCCAACCGACAACTACCATATCTAAATCGATTCAGCGGGACCAACCCGAGTCTCCCCACCCTCGAAACCAAATTCCCAATCACAACCTCCAGCCAACCAGAAGGAGACAGAGACACTCCAGCCAAAGAACCCTGGTATAACCCACAAGGCTGGTCCCTGCGCACGAAACTTATCGCCAGCGCTACAGCCATAGTGGTAATATTAGCTGCAATCCTGATCCCCGTCGAGATAATCAAAAACCAATACCCAAACTACACGCCTTTGAACTATACCCTCGCAGACGAATACTCCGGCCCAACTTTCTTCGACCAATTCACTTATTTCACAGACGAAGATCCAACAAAGGGCTTCGTCGTTTACGTCAACAAATCAAACGCCAGACATCTAAACCTCACCTATGCATCTGAATCATCGGCCATCCTACGCGTCGACGCTTCAACTCCAAATGCCAGTTCCGGTCGGAACTCCGTCCGCGTCGAGTCGAGGAATACCTACGATTCAGGCCTCTTCGTCTTCCATATCATTCATACTCCCTTCGGCTGTGCGACCTGGCCTGCCTTGTGGTTAACAGATGGTTATAACTGGCCGATGAATGGCGAGATCGATGTGCTGGAAACTACCAATGTTGGAAGTCATGGGAATGAAGTCTCAATTCATACTACCCAGGGGTGCCATATGGATGTCAAGCGCAAACAGACCGGTCACGGCATCTTTAACAATTGCAATAATGCCACGGATGGAAACTCGGGCTGTGCTGTCATCGGTGATGAGAATAGTTACGGCGAGGCGATGAATAACCGTGGCGGAGGTGTTTATGCCCTTGAACTCCGTGACGCTGGTATCCGCGCCTGGTTCTTCCCCACTGGAACTATTCCTGCTGATATCACGGCGGAAAATCCGGATCCGAGTAGCTGGGGCACAGCGCTGGCGGATTTCCCGAGTACGAATTGTGATATTGCGTCGCATTTCAAGAACTTGAGTATCATTGTCAATATTGATCTCTGTGGTGAGCTTGCTGGGCAGAAGCAATATTATGATACTTTGTATCATTGTCCGGGAACTTGTTCGGGCTTTGTTGCTAGCAGTCCCGGCAGCTTTGTTGATGCTTATTGGGAGTTTAAGAGTTTCAAGGTTTATCATGCTTCTTGAACTTGAAGAAATAGTTCAAAGCCGGGGATTTTCTTTTTGTTTCTTTTGCTATTTGCTACATGATATTATTGAATTGATCCGAAACAAGAGGAATATTTCTAGTTGAAGCGTGTGTCCTTTTTTTGTTTGATGGGCTTTTTCTGAGGGAGTATGATACTGCGATATACCTATACCCGGGGGAAGTCGATGTACGCAGGCGTATAGTGGGTTTGTAACGGTATTGGTGCCTGAAAGTTTCGAGTCGACGAGGAGAACTACAGTGTGACCACCTACATTCTTCGATTGATACTCAGGCTCTAATGCCAAGACTCATTAGTATATATTAGGACTAGTCTCGGAATATCAATATTGTTGTCTCAAATTCATTTCCGTAATTTACTGTAATAAAAATACAGCCCTGTGTCTAGTACTGTATTCTTTGACTTGAATGGATAATGAGTCATTGTATCTTACCACCTGGGCGTATTTGCATGAAATATTTAAGGGACAGCAGCATTCAAGTCATGCGATAGTTAGATAGAGTTGGGGACTTGATATGGGCGTTAAGTTGACCGCGCCATCTTTGTATAATTTCCACAGCCCATGTACTTTTGATTGGACCATCGGCGTTAACCCTGACTTGATCCGCTTTTTATCGGCGATAACTGAGCGCATACGAAAACGGAGATAGAAATGCTCACATAGTTGAGAGTTGTTGTACTGTCCATTGAAAATTAACGCGTCATAGTTGCCACAGGGGCCTACAGTAAACCTGGGAGGATCCCTGGCCGTAGCATAACGCCGATGAATTTGGGTTATTTAAACCTGGCGAGATTCGACTGTTGCAGAACATCAAGATCTTCTCAATCCAACTTCATAACCAGTCTTCATTCAATTTTATTCAAATGCCTTCCCACGGTCAATACACCACTGAAAAGATCAAATATCCTTCTCATGGGGAGACTCTTAGTGGAATCCTCTTTCGTCCCACAAATGTCACGAAACCACCTGGTGTCGTTATCACCGGTCCATATTCTTTCGTGAAAGAACAAGCGCCGCTGCAGTACGCAACCCGTCTCGCAGATGAAGGCTACGCGGCCCTGATCTTCTATCCGCGCACTGTTGGTGAAAGCACCGGGCAGCCCCGACGACTAGAAAATCCGAAAATGAAAAATGAGGACATGGTCGTAGGACTAAACTACCTATCGGCACGCGGCGATGTCAATCTATCCCAGCTCTTCTTAGTCGGGATCTGCCAGGGCGGTCCCGAATCGCTAGATGTAGCATTATACGATAGCCGAGTTGTAGGCGTGGCCTCGGTCTCGGGATACTATCGTGATCATGAAACGGATATCTATATGATTTACGCTGGGTGTGTTGTATGGACGCCTGGCGCGGATATCGCGGCGATGAAAATGCCCACTCCTAAATAAGGAGAATCCCTATATAAAGTACGCCTTGAGCGAGCTAAATAAGCCCGTGAACTGTACGATACTACCGGGGAAGTGGTATACCAGCCGCTGGTAGATCCGAAGCCCGCCGACCCTGATACCGGCTTACTAGCCGGCCTTCTAGGACCAGTCGCTTGGTCCTGGTATGGGCCGTGGATACTGAAGGGATTCGAAAACCGATATACGGTTATGAGCGACCTGGACTACTTTGACTATACTACCGTACCTGGTGTGGCGAAGCTGGACAAGCCGGCGCTACTGATACACGGCGACAACTGTATGAATACGGCGGCTGCTAAGCGCCACTATAAGTCTATTCCCATAAGTCAGAAAAAATTGATCTGGAACAACGAGGTTTCCTACTTCTAGTACTACGACCAGCCGGATTGTGTTGATCGTAATGTGGGGGATATTGCGGCCTGGTTTACGGGAATCAAATAGAATGTAACCGAGGACAAATTTATTTCAATGATCAAGCTCGTTTATCAAACTCCAAAAGCTGGAATCTGAAAAGGTGCCTTCAAAATTCTAACTATCTGTAGCGTTCATAGTAAGCGGGTCTAAGGGTAAACTGTCCGGGGTATCTATGACAGGGATTTATGAACTTGAGATATGATCGAAGAATAGGTCGTGGATGGGACGCGGAGGTAGAACGGCATCAAACGGGAGGTCCGATGAAACCCTATTATAGGGATATGTATCTGAAAAATGCTTTAGCATCTTCGGCGGTTTCGGAGATGCTGGGCCGATCTCTAAGGCGACGGTGTAAGCTGCAAACAACGCTATGTGCTGACTTTGCTATGTAATTCGATTGACTAATAATGCCTAGTCTTTATATCCCTCTTTCAATGACGTTGACATACTCTGTTCGTCGTTCGTGGTATATATTCGGAAAGACGAGAAAGACCGCTATAAGAAGAACAATAGCATCGAAAGAAGCGTAGACCGGATTAAACACCTTATACTGGTACAGCTCTGTTTGTTGAAATAGTCGTTCCTATACACGAAGAATAGATATTCCAGCCTCGAGGGCCTTTGTGTGACTGTCGGCAAAAGAGAATATAAAGGGTCGATGAAGTACGAGAAGAATAAGGTGAATAAGCGAAGATAGTCTTTCTCGGGCAGTAGGTAGCCATTAACACCCGTGTAACCGATCGAACTTCGTATCTGGGTTTTCTAGACGGCACCAAGAGGGTAAAAGTTCTAAATTCTTCTTGATTTCGGCATGAATGCGTTCGACTACAGGATAGCCTTGGGAGTCAGCACCGTTGTGTTCCATTTAGTGAATGTCCTTAAAATATCGATAGGCCAGATTATATCCGGCGAGAATAATGTCAAATAGTCGAGGAAGGCCAGTCTCGGTTTACTAATGCGAGAACAATTCCCGCCGTCTTTCATCGTCCTCTATAGTGCGAGCGAAGCGATCTATTTGGAGATCGGTTGAAATGGGTCGACCGAGAACGACAGCCATGTGGACGTCCCAAATATGTAAAACTACCCAAATTTTGTGACCAACAAGACTGATATTTTGTCCCGCGTGCCTCGGCCGAACTGGGGATTGCCCGGATACAATTCGCCCGGTATGTAGGCCAATTTCTTATGCATCACGGATTAATGTCCCAAGCACATACCAGGCTTCAACAACTTTACCACTACTCTTTAAGAAAGAGGCTCGTAGCAAATCTGCTTGTACTATGGCGATTGAGATATCTTTTTTCCCCAGAAGTGCAAGTAAATCAGCACCTATATCGCTATATTCGGTCCCAAGATCATAGAAGGTCATGTTGGCCATAGTCATGAGAGAATTGATCGCTACATCATGAGGAGGGTGAAAGAGAAGCGCGTGTGCGAGGACTTGGAACAGTAGTGCTGGAAACACAATGGTTTCTAGCGCCAATTTTCGGAAGCCCCTTTCAAGGTCAGAGTATGAGATCTTTCCCCATACAGCTAGGTTCTCTCTAAAGGATTCTTCGTCAAGTAGGTCATACTGCCAATTTATATCGGAGAAAAACGTTTGGATCAAGATATCAATGTAGGCCTGCGAAGGCAGCCGTCGGACTAACCCCTTATACTTATGATCTGCATCACTTCTGAAAGTGGGTATGTTTGAGGCAGGTGAGTTAAATAAACTAGTACCCTGGCCTCCACACATCTCTGTGGTGCGCAATAGGCTCATAGAGTGGTGATTACCGTGGCAGGAGTATCCAAAACCTCGGATTTTGTCCCGAAACTCGCTAGTCCACTCGGGGTCCGGTCTAGCAAGTGGCCACAGAGGCACTATATCGGTGCTACAGTTAGTTCCTGAAGGGCCACTGTCACCGGAACTGCTCCGCGTTGCCTGGCAACCCTTCGTTTCTGCGTCATAATGGCAAAGACCCTGCGGTCACCAATCAGCCCAAAAGGCAATGTTACGTTTAGAAACATGATTACCTGCGTTCCTCGCTTGATGCAGTTGCAGCATGGATACTGGCGGTCACACTATTCAATCTTTAGTAGATTTCTTGTTTTGCGTTTTCGTGATGGTTCATACTTTTTGCTTGCGCCGATGGCATTCGGTACAGGACATGACAATTCTCTTCCTTTTCTGAGGTTTTTGTTGTCCGCTAATAAAATGTGTCTTTGACTGAGGGAGATTCGTTGCCATATTTGCACGAAGATTCTAGCAATTCTTAGAGGGTGGTGCCGAGAAGGATAGAGGCCAGGAGAGGCTGTTTTAAAGTTGGGAGGTAGTTAGTTACAGTGGCGTATCATTAGTATTTGTACCCCAGTACTTCCGCGCCTGACCGCTCTTCTATACCGCCTGCCTATTTCCACCTCTATAAGCTAACCAACTAGTTAGTGGGCGTAGTTAGTTAATCATTGAGATTATTATCCCATGAGACTATGTAA
>LACB01000220.1:0-43670 GCA_030142185.1 Penicillium thymicola
ACGGTCAATGTGCCTTGGGGGTTAATCTTAACACGATCCTTTGATCCTTCGATCCACTACTGTCTTAGTACAATCTATATTTTATATTCACATTTATCATCATTATTGGTTGATTTCAATGTCTGTATGTTGTATTTATTTATTCCACTACAACACACAATCAAAAATAAACTCTATCTGTAACAACTCCGAGCCTAGTCTAGCCCTAAGACACGCTAGACTAGGATTTCCCACCCACTAGCACTAGTAAATTGAACAAAAAAAAAAAAGAAGTTCATCTCAAGAGAACAAAAACTTACATTCACCATGTGGGATGAGACGCTTAAGCACACGCGGGCCGAAGAATCCAAGGAGTTCAAGTTATTCGAGGCACTTGTCAATGGAGAAGTCGAAGTGGACGATGCTGTACAATGGGTTATAGCCACGACAATGGACAGACTGGAAAACTACGGCGCAGGAGGCACTATCGAGAAAGCCGACGCAATAACATTCATAGCTATCATTGAGTTGGCTATGCAAATCGAGACAACCCAGTATGATCCATTGGTTAAATTCCTGGCTGAGTTGAAGCTATACAATGCCGTCGACTCATCGACTGGCTTGGTCCTAAAAACACAAGATGGAAGCAGAGTATGGTCACATCTACCATCCCTGACTTTCTGGGCTCGCGAAATATGGACTGACCAGATCAAATGTAAGCAACACATCGGATTCTGTATTTTCTTTTCTTTTCTTTCCTTTTCTTCCTTCTGTAGCGCTAATCAATCCTTAGACCTCAACGACCCGGATATGGAACCTGAACAGCAGATCAGATGGGCAAAGTTCAATATCTTCCTCGCGAAAGCGACACAAGCTGCCGATGTTGAGTACACTTCCCCGTTGCAGGTGTGGATCAGCGATGCTATGGATGAGTCTCATATGGCACTCCGTGGACTTCGCCATGTGTTCGAAGAGGGCATTCTTTCCGAACGAGTGGCATCTACGGCTGGTCTGCTCGGCGTGTGTTACTGGCTAATCTGTGCCGGCGATAGGCTGTGGGAAAATGTACTCAACTGCCGAAGATACAACAAATATGACGGTCGACCGGGAGAAATGTACTCAACCCGTGGTTGGAAAGGCTTTGAACGCGACAGATGGGATATATGGGTGCAGGGCCTTTGTGACGCGAAGGCTACATGCACACCTGGCCAGGAACTCGTGGAAGACTTGATAGACCGTGCTCTAGCCAAAATGGAGCGTGTAATGAACAATGAAATACTATCCTGATGAATTTTTTCGAAGCTTGCAAGATAGAGTAGGGAATGCATACGCTAGACTTCTAGTCGAAAACATACATTTGACTCGACTTAGAACCGATTCTTAAAACCTCACAGAGGGTATCGATGTAGAGCTCAACTCAAAATTGTTTACACAGAAATATAACGACAAACCCGCAGGGCATCCACTAGAAAACATATTCAAGAGACATAAAGTCACCTACCATGAGAATGTCTCTTCGAAGAGATCAACTGTCTTCTCTCCTTGCACATTTCTAACAGCCTCCCGCACACTATCGCCCAGGCCACCAGGACCGCAGACACTAACCGCCATCGCACCGATCTGATCTTCTTTTTCTTTTTCTAGCACGGACTGCATACACGGCTTGCCGTGGTGGATGCTGACCGGTACGTTGGGCGGGGCACATTGCATCCACAGCGAATCCGGTTGTGGGATGTATTCCTCGATCGTGTCCTTATGTGATGTGATGTGCAGGCTGATGGAGAGGAGGAGCCGTGGAAATTGAAAGTATGAGTGGCCGCTCGGGTTTGTTGGGCTGGTTAGGGATTCGTGGCCTAGTATTTCGGCCATGAAACTTTGAATCCAACTGAGATGGTCTTTTTTTAAAAGAAATGTTAGTGGTCAATTACATGTAACAGGCGGGGTTGTCATACCTAGACTGCGGACGATCCAGACAAGATGCACCTTGCGAGTAGCTGTCTTTTGTTCGGTGAAGGTGGTGATAACCTCGTTCAAATATGACATTGGGTGGGTAATGCCGATTCCCCCAGCTATCAACAGTAAAGTACCATATGAGGCGAGGGAATGGATACCGCCTGTGAGATGTTAGCAAATATATCTAAAATCATCAACAATCAATGTCTAAGATATGGAATCCATACCAAATGGCCCCTCTGCCAATGCCATAGCCTGAATGCGTCCCTCAGCGGAGTCTTCCACCTTCTGGAGCAACTTTTTCGTGAATCCGTCTTGGCCCTTGATCAGGACAGACATGGTTGTAGTCGGCGACCCCCCGGTGAGAGCGTCCAAAGAGTCACCCGAGGCGCGTTTTTCGTTCATATTCGACGAATCCGATGTCGACGACCACGCGACCGTGAAGGGATGTGATGTCCACAACCCTAGACACGGCATGTAGAGGTACATATACTGCCCAGGACGGAAGCGCCATGCCCGAGCCACGGCAACATCAACGCGAGCAACAGACCCAGGCAGAGCCTCGACTGTGGCAGTTGTGGGTCTTGAGCTAAGATTTCTCCAAAGTAGTATTCCAAGTCGACCTGCACGATCAAGACCCCACAGGATCAAGGTGCCAAGAAGCACACGCTGTTGCAGCAGGTTTTTCAGGTGATACCAAAGTGCAACGAAGGCAAATACGGCCAGGGCTATATGTAGGTGAAGGAATAATTCGTAAAATGCATGTCGGGCCGGCGACAGAGATTGAATAAAAATGAAAATGAATCCAAGGATGGCCTGTGAAGATATATGTTAGATGACCATCTGAAACGCTGGTGAACTGCATCACATACCAGAAGGCCGCATAGAAAGAGCCTCTGTTGCCACATGATATATAGAACATAGTCTGTGCCATCTAAGTTCAAAAGGTCGATGTTAGTGAATGATTGCATCATATATGTTTTAAGGCTACTCACACAGATAAACCTGGTCGGCCAGCACCGCGCTCATGTGAATGATCGCGTTAGCTGTGATCACACGTCCCACCCAACGATGCATAAAGTTGAACGTATCGAACGAGATACCCAGCAGCTGGACCAACGGATTGTTCCGTCCTGCGCCAATGACCAAGCCTGGCGTATTCATGACTGCCAGATGGCCCGCGGAGTATTTGAGCTGGAACATCTTCTCGGAGTAATCGCTGATCCACCAATCGACGGTCACGACAATGAAAATTATGTTCAAGCTGAGGTAGATCAACAGGCAAATCACTTCCAGTCGTAACGGTAGAGACCCCATATGCATCCGTAAGATGCGGAATTCACGGCTATGGCGATTGCCCCATATCGGAGCATATAGTAAATGCTTTTTGAGGGCCGCATTGAAGCGATTTGTCCGACATAGCTGCGTCTGGTCAGTTCCTTCCTGTGCCGCCTTTGATCGTCGACGATGTCGGATGCGAATGACGGTTTTCCAGACGAATAAAATTGCTATCAGTCCACCGACAACGAACAGAGGGACGGCAATCGTGGGGTTCATAGGCGGCTCCCCCGGGCCATTTCCTTTGAGTTCGACACCCATCGTGCCATTCAATAGACAAGGGGAGCTCGAGCTGCAGATCCGCTCAGGTAAGAAGACCGTCAACCACAATGAGCATATATTATCCAACCCTCGAAGAGTTCAAGACCGAGAAAGGGCGAGAACACAAGGTTTGGGCGGAATATACTTCAAATGGTACTGGGATCGCGTGGAAAGGAAAGTAAGACGTGGGCATCATTGGCGTTGTATTAATTTCCAGACTAGCCATCCATGGATGGAGACATGCCGTCATTGACCGGTGCCGGTCCCGCAAGTTTATTCTTTTGTAAAGACGAACGAACCCACTCTCACGTTTACACGGCAAGCGTAGACAATTGTGTCTCACATGGTCAGTGTAACGTCGAATCGGGCAAAATGGACCTTGGCATGCGTGCGAAGTTTATTCTGAGTGGAGATGATGCACTCGGCTGAGTAGTGAAGAATTCCAAGTCTCTGGCAACTGCCTTGTCATGACCAATCGAAAGACATGTGGACCTCGGGATGATGTGGCGGGCTGGGTCATCATTGTAGGCGTAGGGGTGGTCGTATAGATGGAGCCGTTGTTCGGCAACCCGAAAACGGAATGTTGACACCTGCTGTCACTTCCAGCATTCTTCGTCCCCCAATCGGTCATATCATGGGATAAGAACAAAGATATGTGAACATAACAAATATAATATAAAATTTAGTTCCTAAATTGGGTCGATTCTGCTTGAGATTTGCAGATCAATTTCCAGAACTCTCGATAACAAGACGCTTAACATGACTTGAGCATCGAACACTCGGTTCAATAGGATGCAACTGTAACGTTAGCGACAATGATCAAGTTCGAGGTGCAAACTGCAGGGTAGCAATCTTCGAACCTTGTATATATGACGCCATAGTACACTATACTAAGACTCGGAGCCGCAAAAATTTCTAAATTGGCTCGAGAAATTCTAGGTAAGGGTCCGTGTATATAGAATGATACCAGATGGACACAATTACCAAACGACTTCTCTCGGAATTCACGCCAGTTCAGTGAGCTCCATTGAGCCGTGGCTCTCGAAAGCACCGCTGACCATTCCGCTTCACGAACTGCCCGAAACGGGTTGTCGTGGCGGGGTTGATGCCTTAAACCAGATGGACAGTAAAATGATGAGGCAAGCGGAGTTATCGCTTCAGGAAAACCAAGTATGTGATAATATGCAAGATAAAGGAATAGAATATTTCAGACGAATCAAAGCTCGAGTGCTTGTTGTATGTGGTATCATGACTATAGGTCAGGAGGTCCATGGGTTGCTAGTGAGAGTTGAATGGAATTGATGGCCTTAGATTCCTGGCAGAAATAATTGATGCCTTAATAATCACATTGCCTTACAATTAGTTAACCAGCCTGTACATATATGTGTGGACCAATAATATTAGGGTTCTCAAAACTTGAGCTTGATCTCCATCTAGCCTGAACTGAACGATTGTCTAGTAACCTTGGAATGAAATGAGCAGAAGCTAACAGAGACGAAAGGCGAAAGGAAAAGTTAAGATTGCTCACGTGAATTGATCACCTGACCAACGTTAGGTGGTTAATAATCTTCTTTTGGGTGTTTCCTTTGGAAGGTTCTGTTACATTGAGAATTTGAGGTTCTCAGGGCCTAGATTGATCCATACAAAAATACCACATACAACATAACTATATAACTAGTTATATGTACAATGTTGGAAATCCATACTAAAATGAGATGGATCTCATTAGATGGCCATGACCGGAAACAACTTGAAGCGGAATCCAATGCACAGACCATCTCCTATTGACATTGTTGCGCTAGGTCAAGAGAAGACGGCTGCAAACATTGGAAACTAGATCAGAGAAAATGGCCTATGCCAAAAATGAATTTCCAAGTCTCTCGGCCCTAGAACAGGCTGAATGCAGAATTGTTCTGTGTTAGTAGTCCTGGCTCCATGTTGGATAAGCATAGGCAAAGATCCTCTATGCTACCGAAATTCATACAATACACCTGCAGATTTGAACTATGCTATGTGAGTTTATCATATATGTTATGAGGATGCCATTCTATTTTGACGCTAGAGCTTATACAAATACGCTGTTATCGATACCATTCCATTCCCCCCTCTTTTCCTGATGACCAAAAAGAACCCTTGACCATAACCAAACTAGAATACAAAAACCGAAAACGCCGTCATTATTGGGTTTGCATAAGTGACACAGCGTGCTGTGGTCATTGGAGATCTCAGCCAGGTACCTCCTGCACATTGGGAGCGGTTTGGGGGACTGGCTGTCCATCTTCCTCAACAGAGAGGCTGCCATACCCAGTGTCGTTGCTGGCCGATCGTTCTCGACGCAGAGACGGTCTTTGGACGGGATAATCAACTAGATCTTGATCGGCATCGCTTTGAGATGACTGGGATTCTCCCCTGCGCCGACGGGTCCTGCGTTGATTAGACAAAGCCCTGTCAGGCGCAGTGTGAACAAAGTCATCAACATTGATGCCTGCGTTTTGACAAACTGCTGTGCACGAATTGACGATTACTTCTACAAGAGTAGATGAAAAGCCGTAGAAAGCCGGGGTGTAGGCATGTCGGGCCCAATAAATGAGTTCTGCTGATACCCGCCCGAGATTGGGGATGTCGCGGGGGAAGATGGAGAGCTTGTGGGTCGAACGGGGCTTTTCTTCAGCTTCATCGTCTGCGGAGGAAGTAGCCTCTGAGGTTGGAGTCGAAGGGCAGGATGAATCGGATGACGCGATATAATCCACGTCAGAGGCGAGGAGGTGTAGGAGGTGATAGACAGACGAAAACCCAATGAGAGAAAGCTCGATTGGATCGATCGGAAGCTGATTGAACCAAGTAATGGCCTTTTGAATGGTGAAAGACTCGGGTAGTGAGGAGGCGTCCCCTGTGGATCGTTCGGTGACAATGGTGGCAATCATAGCACAACGCACGGCAATGGAGATTTCGTCCCGCACAGAAACGGGCAGAGAGGAATCAAGGAAGTTGGAAGAGTGGCTCTGACTTCCCTTTCTCTTCTCCTTCGGCAGTGCGGCAAGAACTGCCCCGACATTTTCAATGCGGTTTTGTTCAAAGAATACGGCTTTCATAACGAGTGCTCGAGTGTGCGCGGCGGAAAGCACTGGCGCCACATCAAGAGACATACGAATCTTCTCTTTGAATGCATCACGGCTTGCCTTGGACACCGGGCCCTTCTCGCTTGCTTCGAAATAATTGAGAAGAGCGGTTTGCAAAAGGTGACTGGACCACCAAGCCGCAAGCGCATCTTGGGAACATTGAATGGCCGGGTCTTCGTCCACAACGTCAAGCAGCACTTCGTCGTCGCCAGTACCTTCTTGAGTTGGTCGGTTCCATGTCAGATTCACAGCACGTTGAATAATGTTGTCAATCATGACATCTTCGCAATCCAGTTTGATCAAGGCAGCAAGATGAGGGGGAAGCTGATCAGGATGACCCTCAGGGAGCGCGGCATTTAATTCTCGAGCCACACCCCACTGGAATCTGGCAAGAGCTCGTGCAATGTCGTTTGACACATGGAATGACCAGGAGCCTGCCTCTCCGACGTTCCACAAAAGAATGCGGACATGCAGGGCTTTGATTATCATTCTTATGGGAGTGCAGGGGAGTGTGCCAGCAGCGAAGATAGTGAGCACGAGGCGGCTCTTGCTGATCTCAGCATCTCCACCAGTGAGTTGAGCATCAATTGCGATATCCCAAGTTTTGACTCGGCCTTTCTCATCCTCCTCGGTGATTCCGGTGGCCCACGAGTAGAGTTGCCATCCCATGAAGCATCGTAAGACGTATTCAAAGCATCTCGAAGTAACGACATACCACTCTCGGAAGAATCTATGACGTGGAACACCAGCCCGTTGCATGCTAGTTAACCAAGCCTGCCGGCGGAAATCACTAGACGTAAGAGGCGCAGGCGGGCCCTCAGAAGCCGATTTGGATGGGCCACATCGCGTGATGGGCTGCGCATTGAACAAGTAGACAAAAACAATGAAAGCACTACCAACGACCAGCGTTGCTAGCATGAGGAAATGTGAAAATGCACGAGCCTGCCACGAGTACCAGAACTGCTTCATGTAGAATTCCCAGTGTGCCAGTGTAGGCGTTTGGAAACGGCTGAGAAGGCTGATAGGGAGTGCAAACAGGCCCTTCGGCTCGGTCTCGGAATCGTCAGAGCCCATACCTTCAAGAACCATCAGACCGGCAAGGGCACCCAGCATATACTTGTTGGGCATCCTTGAACGTCGAGTGGAGGTATCTTCTCTCGCATATTGCGGCTGATGAGATGAGGATGATGACGAGGGGTATTTGATATAGGATTCGGCAAAGACTCCTTGCTTTGCAGTCTCAGCTCGCATACGTTTCCACGCATCAGGAACCGGAAGGAGGCCTTCTGGGGGGTTCCGAGAGGTGGGCGAACCGTCGCTGGACACCTCTTCCGCCTGAGAAAATACACTAGGTGAGCCACCGGAGCCCGAGTCCGTCGAGGCGTAGTTGCTGGGAGAGGACACAGATGCCGAGGATGTGGCGGCCTGATCTGCTGCTTTATCAGCCTGGCGGAGCCGGTTCTTCAAATCAGTGTTTTCGTCTTCCAAACGTTGGTTACGAATTTCCAAATGCTTGATGTACTCCGTCGCTTTCGACAAAATGGATGCTTTGTTGAGCTTGTTCGCAGCATTTGCTGCCTCCGCTTCGTCGTCATCATCGGGTGAGCCTCCATTCGGGTTCTTGGTCGACCGGAGGCTGGGAACACTGTCGCGAAGTTCGGCGATTTTATCGTTCAAGTTGGCACGATACCGCTTCTCGATGACGTTGTGAGCCCGCTTTTTGGCGGGCATTTTCTTGCCCGGTTGCACTGGTCCAGTCACTGTGGTGGCGTCGTCATCGCTGCCGGTCTTTCGCTTCCGGCTTGTCCCAGCACTTGAGATTGGAGACACCAGACCTAAATGTTGTTGCTGGCCGGGGTGGCGGTCTTTTCCAGGCAGGCTGTGGGTGTACCCAAGGTTGTTCCCGGCATTGGGCTCGGATGGAATTTCCACCAAGCCGAGTGGAAGATTAGGCGAGAAGTCTTTGTAGTTCAAATGACTCGGGGAGCTCATATCTGTGTGTGGGGAAATAGACGGTAGATCTGTAGATGAAGCCATCGGCTTTTGATCTCCTTCCGAGAACATTGGCTCATCCCATCGCATCCATTGGGTCCAATCTTGGTTCACATTTTCTCCGGTTGGATGTGTGAAGAGATCACCACCTCCTCGCGCTTCATCCGCATCAGTAGTCCGTGAAGAAAAAAGCTGAAAGTCATTCTCCATATTGGGGCCGGACATTTTGGCTAGTATTCCACGCTTGGATCCTCGACCAATGCCCGAGGCAGTCTAAGTCCGAATGATGTATTGGGCACTCTAAATGGTTGGCACTAAAGAGCATGTTAGTTCCAATAATAGAAGAAAAGACACTGCTTCTTTAAAGGCACAGAATTTAGCTGCCTGCACAGCCATCTTGGAGGCAACACAGGCAGCTAGGCCGATACAGGCTAGCGGCGATCCAATGACAGCGGTAAGGAGATAGCTGATACTGACTGGGCTCAACGTCAAGTGTAATGCTTAAACTTAAATAAATGAAGCTTAAGAGATGTGAATGTACTCTTTGCTTTCTGTAATGTGAAATGTTAAAGACTGAGTTGCGAGGGGGGGGATGTGAGAATCACAGTCACGGGTGGTGGTAGGCGATTGGAGGAACGAAAAGCAGGGGTGTGTAAGATACCCACATAAAACAGACCTGATGCAATCACTTAGGCCCAAGGAACCAGGTGGGTTCTAAACCCGCTGTGCATAGGTGATCTCTGAGCGATAAAGGGAAGGTGGATCACCTGGGTAGCCCTTGAAAATACAAGAACAGACGTAATGGGAAGAGACAGTTCTGGAGATACAAGCTATTGCTTCAAACCGAGACTGAGCTTCCAGTCTCCATGCATGAAGATCAGAAGGGGTTGTATGGACCAAAATACACCAGCCAGGCAGCCGAATGGGAAGGAAGTTCTCGTCGTATGATCGCGGCTGGCGGCACTTCCGGCTCGCCGGTTCACCCCTGACGGTATCCTGGCTGTTAATTATGCTGACTCATGACAATTTAGGCTTGTAACACAGTAATAAATGTTTCATGACAGTAATCAATGGCCAATGTTTATTGGCCTTAACTGTCCCCACTCTGTTTCTTTGCCCATGTGATTTACATGCAACCTTGGAAGCTTTTTCAACTTCTTTACATCCCCTTCCCTACTCTGTTATATCTCTATATTTCCTTTCTGAACATTCAATATTAGGTTGCTGAAATGGAGCCAACCAAATTTCGTTTCTTTTTCGCATTCTGATCATCTTGACACGTCATCGTGTGATGTCTTGGCGCCCCGCAGGGAGGCGACACGGAAAAAATGGGCGTGTTATGATCTTATCTGATCGCGCTAGTCTCCACTACTACCTCACCGGTAGCACCGGTTGCATAGGTAGAGGAACGGCGCAAGAGGCGAATGGGGATCAATGGTACTCCACACAACCTAGCAGGATTTGTGGATCTCGAATCCGACGTTGTAGACCGCATTGATTTACATTAACAGAAGCACTCGAACTCTCGCGACCACTTTTTGACAAGGAATTCTGATTAAACTTTTCCGTTTTACACATCGGATAATATCCACCCTGCCTCATGATCCTCTAGCTTCTTGAAGCTCCATTCTCTTCCAACCGGGCTGCTTTTGGCTGAGACTCGGCTGTTCGTTCTACTTAATCATCCTCATCAACTTCTTTACCGAATTCCTCATCACATCACCGTCCGCTTCGTATGGAACACAAGGCTTGAGCCTCTAACGCATTCCCGACTCCAGCTTTATCGGACATTAGAGAGTCTTGATCATTCACGAGTACACCGGCCTAGTCGGGCCCATTGATTCTGTTTTCTGCCATCCGACATTCTAGATTCGATTCTTAAGATGTCCATATCTGCTGATGCGTTCTTCACACCAGCATTCGGGACATTGATATGAGGATGACCTTTTGTGACTCCATGAGTCGACCACATATTCATAGCCGGCAAGGATTTCATAGAATAACTCCTCTTCGTAGAGTTTCTCCACAAGTGTCCAATAGCCTCTCCTTCTCGGCCGGTACCGATAACAGACGCAGCAAGGAGCCCAACTTGTCTTGGGGTGTCCGCGAGGCCCTCGTGGCTGCACGACGCGTAGAAGTGCAAGCATTCCAGTGCAGTTTGGGGAATAAGCCCGATGCCTAGGCGCACTAGGTATCGTGATGGCTGTCGTGGTGGAGAAGGCAAGCATCCTCTTGCATGTAAGTGCTAGGCATAGTTGGTCGACTGAGTAGACATGCGCGGTGATCTGTAGCAGGAGCTCATTGGGCAGAGCCACAAGTGCTGATGACTGGGTAACTAGCGGCGTTTCAAGGAGCTGCAGCTTTGGCCATCAGCAAAAGATTAAACAGAGCAAGCAGGTCCAGCTTACAGTTTGTGGGATTTTAAATGCACCCCATTGGGCAGGGGCATGGCCTCTTTGGAAGTCCTCGAAGTGATAAAGCCATTGCGCGTACATAACAAATGGAGACCAGCGTGTCTGTGGGTCTTGCGGAACAACAAACCGCACATGCGTGTGGCGTCTATGGAAACGCTTTGTACAGTGAGTGACTGGACGGCCCCACCTAGTTCACTGCCAATACTGCCTTCCTGTTGAGGCCACTACAGAGTTGTGGACCAGAAAGTAGGAAGGGAGAGAGTTGATTGCTATGGAGACAGGGTCTGCCGACTATCTACATACGAGGGATTTATGTCTGAGGCATCAATATGATGCCTAAGGCCACCACCACAACACTTTCTAAAATGTATCTATAGATGGAACCATCCTAAAACAATGCTTATGTATAAGAGTGGTGCGACAGAGAGGTCCGAAGAGCAGGGCTCTGGCCATCGTAATCAATATACAAAGTAGTGTAATCGATGCTTTGTCCCATTAGCTCCCCATAGATCTGAACCTACATTGTTTCCAATCCGTAGTCGGATAACTCCGAATTGAGGGCGCCCCTCCATATCTGCATTATAACACAGTCTGTCGTATCAACAAGCAACTGCTCTCTCTCTCAATTTCTCAGCTGGCTGTCATCTATAACTGAAGATTGAAGGAAAAGCTGCGACAGACGCTCCTCGCAAAGTGAAATATCCATAGTCTATTTCGAGCTATCATTAGTCATTGCGGTAGGTAATAGTACATTTATCATTCTCACCTATTTCTGACGATTCTGAATCTGGACCCTCCAATCCCAGGGTAGACTGTGAAGAACTTGTCAAAGGCATAATCGGAGAATATGTCGAAAGGGCAGAGGGAGCCAATCTTTAGCTCCCATTTAGAAATAACATATTGGCGAGCTTATTCGCCTGCCCAACATGAAGGGAAATGACGCATTTTGAGGGGCATATTCGTTCCCTATATGTCTGCTTTGCCTCGGTCTCGACGTTCACAAGAGGATCTTCTTGCACTAGACGCGTGAGCTCATCAGTGGGACCCTGTTATTGTCGGTGGAAGCCATAGCAGCTTCTTCGGAAGGACCTGGCTTGATAGTTGGAGTTGCATTTTCAACACTTTGGTCGACAACGACAATTCTAGTTGGCCTCGCTCGCGCTGTAGATTGCGGAGAAAATAAGGGAAGAAGTCCGCATCGGCGTCCAGGCCGATGATTAGGCTACCAAGGTCCTGTGCTGGATGCCAGTTTATTTAAATACCGGAAATACCCCCAATGTCATATAGTGAGTACCCTGCGATTTGCTACTGCTACTCGTCTCACCCAAACTACGACATAGAATTTGTTATTCGAGTTAAACAATCTCTTTTTTCAATTTATTTCTTAAATATGGATGCATGCTTTATGAACCCCTGGCAAAGCGCTTTATGATAACGTGCGACGGTACACACTTTAAACTGACCAAATTCTTACCCGAAAATGGCCTACCGAAATCGAAGTGATCTCGAAAAGGAAACATGGTGCTCAATTTTAGTGCTGCAGGGACGGTCAGTCACGCGAGTCTACGGTGTGTCCAAGGAGCCAGTTCGACCTACCGAGATGTCTTCCCATTTCTCCCAGCCACGACCACGGACTTGGGTCAGTTCTTCGTCTGTCAGCTGCTTGCCGGTAGTGAAGTATCCCGATTGGATCTTGGCATCGATCTCGACCCTTGAATCACTAGGGATCATTTCGTCGGGGATAGGGATACGCTCGATAATCTTGATACCAGAGTCCACGATGGCGTCATGCTTCATGTTCGACATTGACAGCATGCGATCGATTTTCGTGATGCCGAGCCAGTGCAGAATATCAGGCATAAGAGCTTGGAAGCGCATCTACAGTGGAGGTAGTCAGTATATGCGAGCCGCGTTA
Organism: Penicillium thymicola; assembly: GCA_030142185.1. Taxonomy (NCBI): domain Eukaryota; kingdom Fungi; phylum Ascomycota; class Eurotiomycetes; order Eurotiales; family Aspergillaceae; genus Penicillium; species Penicillium thymicola. The sequence continues at coordinate 12,972 of LACB01000220.1, forward strand.
AATAATCAGGATCCTTACATCGCGGACACCGGCAATATTCTCTGTCCGAGTGAAGTATTTATCGGCGGTGTCACCTCCACGCTTGCGCGCATTGTACACAAGATACTTAATCACTTCTCCGAGGGCTCGGCCTTCTTTGCGGAAGTAGATGACCACACCACTGCCGCCGTTCTGTGCCTCTCGGATTGCTTCGCGAATACCGAACGCCAAGTATGGTCGACAGGTACAGATATCTGACTGGAAGACATCACTGCCATTACACTCATCGTGGACACGTAGAGCCAGCTTGACATTCTCGTCCGCAATCCGCTCTGGTGGGCCAAAGATGTATACGGTAAGGCCTCCGATTGGTGGCAGGAAGGTTTTCAGATCAGGCCGAGTGATAAGCTCGGGGTAGCTCCCACCGGTATGCTCGAACAAAGTGCGACGAAGAGTGCCTTCGTCAACACCAAATCGTTCTGCTACACCGGGTAAATACCAGACAGGCTCGGCTGCTACCTTAGTGACACGGACCTCACCGGATGAATCAACAAGAATAGATCCGTCCACCTCGAGCAGGCCATTCTTCACATCATCGGCAATCTCCGCAAGTTTCATGTTAGCGCGAGTGACCGCCATAGTTGGACGGATATCCCAGCCAGCCTCTAGCTCTGCCTTGAACTGGTTGACAATGTCATGGCCGTAAGGATCCATAGAGACGATCTTTTTCTTATCCGCCCAGGCAGGCTGCGGGGGGAAATTGAAAGTCGGCTCAGAGTTACGGAAGTCCGGTCGGAAATCCGCATCCAAGTCACCAGCGGCAATGGCAAGGGCATTGTAGATGCTGTAACTGCCACCGTGGGCGCCGATGGCATTGCGGCGCTTAACGAGGTTTCCGCTGCGGGATACAACTACCGGACCCCGGGATTTGGCGTCGGGAGCGCCCCACTCAAGGGGGACGGGTTCAATGCCGCTCTGGCCTGGGTAAGTGGTCAACTATATTTGATATCAGTATTGGTATTATACGAATATTGATGCTAGAACATATCTGGATCTTCCTTACGATAATATGCTTGCTGTATCGGGGATTGGGGTCGGTGGGGGGAGCTGTTGGAGATGGTTCCGTTGATACGGGCAAGACATTGGCAGTGAGTTCTGTTTTCAACATGATTACTTATAGAAGAAAGGCTTCAGGGTGATGAAGCAAAGATATGGAGAGGGTTTACAAGAAACAGAAAAGAAGAAGGGAAAGGGGAAAGAGTGTGCTGTGAGGAGGGGAAGTACAGCGTCACCATGTGACTTTTCCAAGGTTATCTTTCTCCTCACGTTATCTGAGGGGCTTATCTGCAGGTTTTTGTACAAATCAGGGGAATATTGTATTTTGTTAGTTTCTTGGCTTTGATTATATGTAGTATTGTACGGAGTATAGAAAATAGCGGTATACATCTATTCTAAAGTCCCCAGTTTATAATCCCCAGTTTACCTAGGTATATCCCCAGTTTATAACTATAGAAGATACTAACTATAGAAGATCCACCGATCCACCGGTTTCCACCGGAGTTCTTCGGAGTTCTTCGGAGTTCAATCTAACTGGTCGGAGTAGCGAACACCGCAACTTCCTGAATTACCATTTTACCTTGGGGAACACCAACCATTAAGACAAGAACCTGTGCTTCCCCCATGAGGTAAATGATTTTGGTGCTTATTTTAATGCCACCCGCTAACCACATATACCCACGGTAGTACCTCGCGTCGTCGGAATGGCAAGCCAGCCTCCTGCGAGCCATGTCGCAGAGACAAAGTCCGTTGCGACCATGCATTACCTGTATGTACTCGCTGTAGAGATCGTGGGATTTCCACGCGATGTTACTATCACCCCGCTCCCTTGACGAGGGCCAAGGGTCGCCGTATCTTCCCATTGGCAGAGGGAGTTCCCTTTGATCGACCTCCATCAGCAAGGTGTGTGTCAATTATAAATTCACTTTCTGTTTTTGTTTTTGTCGTATTTTCAAGTCTATATCATTGAGTTGCCAGTGGTCGATTACCACCCCAATGCACTGTCGTAGCTATATCCATGTGTATACATATCAGGCTCTTATGATTGCTGCTTCGCAGGAACCCTCATTCAAGCGAGACGTCGCTCAACCCTGAAGCGGCAAATTCGGGAACGGAGATCTCTTCTGGGCGCATAGCCCGTACCCAACCATTGCTTTCTGGATACTTCGGTCCAACGAGCTTCGTATCCCCCCTGACTGAGGATGTCGACTTGGGCTCGGAAGGTCATGTTCTGGGCCTGGAGATCGAATCTGCCCAGAGAGTCCTGCCACCATACTGGGTCCACAAGATCTCCGAAATTTTATTAACACTCAACGATTTTGAGAAAGTTGAAGCCCTGATCCGCGAATATTATACACTGAGCCAAAGCGCGATTATAGCGGCGCCATTCGTACTCAACAGCCTTGGTCCGGTTGGGTCTATGTGCAAAGAGAGCATATCAGACCATAATCTTGTTGATTTTACATCTTCACTGACAGTCAACATAATACAAAACACATCTGAGACTTTTGAGGTTCCGTCTACGACACAAGGGCGAGATTTCCACACGCTATTCACGGGTCCAGCAATCCGCCTTGAAATTATTGGGCTTCTCTGCGCTCTCGCTGGTCGGGCAAGATATCTAGGGCTTGTTAGTAACAGGTTCGATGAAGACCAAACTTCGCGGTCTCAATATGCGCGTAAGATGCTTGCAGCCAGCGATGCCGCACTGCACATTTGCAAAATTCTTACGCCACTCAATGACCTGACAATATGGCTGTTGCATGAGATTCTCCTGTTGTCGGATATAGTACATGGCGACTCAAGTTTGTTCAGCCCAATCCACCCGCAATATTGCCTTTACTAACACCTTTTAGGTCCCGCCTGTTGGAAGCGACTAGGCGAGCTTTCCACCGACATCTTCGCACTTGGTCTCCACCGTGACTCCAAGACCTCGAGCGATGTGCCCGAGTTTCTCTTAGAGTCGCGCAGACGTCAATTCGCTGCAGCTTATCAGCTTGACAAGAGCATCGCCACATTCTTAGGTCGACCGCCAAGAATACCATGGCGATATGCCGATTGTCGCATGCCGCTTGATATCAGCGATGAGGCACTCGCTACTGATAATACGGTATTGAATTACTCTCACGACTACATTGACGAGAATGGCTGGAGTCGCAACGGAGTAGTCCAGCGGTCATCATGGATACGAGTGCGATTTATCATCAGTACATTTCGGGATGAAATACTCGAGGTCTCTTTGCAGAACGTGACACCGGAGATGGAAAATATGCTCAAGTACAACATCATCATCACATTCTTTCTACTTTTCGTTCACCGGCTGATACCATACAGGAATATCTCGCAGCGATGTCATCTAGCATGGGGGTCGCTCCCCAATTGGCTACGTTACAGCCCACAATGTTGGGATCAGAACTTACATGTAGGAGTATGTCTCATGATGATTATTTCATATCTGGCATATCTATACAACGACTTCCTCATCCAACGACTCATCGCCGGGAAGAATAACCCGCGCGGAAACACAGCACTGCTCTCTGTGAGCGCTGACATACTATCAACGGTCCTGACCTTAGGCATGCAACGCGAACAAATGGTCGATCTCCGGCCAGATTTTGCGTGGACGGTATGTGCGATCAAAAGGAAACGTGATTCTACTCATTCTAATACTAGGTGAATGAAAGGTTCTGCTCTACGGCTTCCCCAGCGCCAGTCTACTCATCAAAGCCCTGCAGCACCAAAAACGCACAGGCGAGCCATTCCTCTACGAAGGGTCGAGATCGGCACTCATCCGCAATTTGAGTGTCTTCATTTCGCACCTTGAATCTATCGTCCGGCCGGATAATGCTAACTATGCTTTATTTCAACGGGCCAATCAACTGTTCTCTAGGATCATTGATGAGATTCTGGAGCCCCAGTCAATTCTTCCGGACTCGAATCTTGGGGATACTTCTACTTTTGACTTTGATCCAATGATTGAAGTTGATGGCCTAGATTTGTTTAATAACATGGATTTTGGGGTTGCATTTAATCAGTGGTTGTTTTAGGGGGAGTTTCTGGGTTGCGGTGGTTTCATGTATATAGTCGCGATAGAAGGGTTTGGGTATTCGAATCGGGCTGCAGGCCTACTTCGTCAATTTGCCTCCGTTAAAGGGATACTCATAACCGTTACGGGTATGGTAGAATCCACCAGAATATATACAACAAAACAGGTATTTAGACCTTGTTATCAATGATCTCTTGACAGCCATCACTTCACCCCATAAGAGACGCAGTCCTCTTGGTCTTGCCCACTGATACCGTAATGGGCTGGGCTGTGTGCCCCTCATTCACTGGGGACGGAGTAAAACACCTCCCCGGGAATAAGCCAGAGGTGGTATGCTTGGAGCATCTCCATGGGATACGGGGCAGTGGTAGTGGCAGCAGGGCGTAGTAGTGTTAATAATGTGTAGCAGGTCCTCCCAAAATTGCGCCGGAAGATATACTCTTGAAAGATTTGCGCTATGTCTTTCCATTCTCAAGAAAAGCCCGCGGAACTGTAGCTAGGGTCTACATTGCTTACGCAATGGTGGCTGTGTCGATTGTCGAGAGAACGATATGCTCTGCGTGCTTCATCCTCGCGTCGATTGGTACGTTGACATTATAGCTAAGAACCTCACGAACTGAGCAGAAAGGTGGTTCCATGGCAGGATAAGGAAGATGCGAGACAGCACAGATCAATAGGTGCCGAAAGAGCGTCCCGCAGGAAGAATTCATAGTGAGACAGACGAAAGGAAGAAAAGAAGCAAATCTACAAACATGTTGAAATGAAAAAGAGATGGCGATGTTGTTTTTTTTTTTTTTTTTTTGGGTAGCAATTGACTTCGCTAATTTGAAGCCAGCTGCTTCTTTTGACATGCCTGGCAAATGCAGCCCAGGAGAAATGAAATGGGCTGCAGGGGCAGCCATGCGCGCAAATAGGTATCTAATTTCCCCTCGGCCCAATTGGCCCGCAAAAAAGAAAAGAAAAGAAAGAAGAGATTTCGTCACTCTTCATAGCATGGAATGTGAAATGATTTTTTTTTTTTTTTTTCAAATCAGAACAGAAAGCTGTGATTGAGAAAAGGGATCAATGTATCTTAGTTGCTCTGGACAAAGTTGGCCTGAGCTCGGGTATTCTTGATCGTTTTCTTGATCATATCCTCCACTTCATCCCAATCGCTGGTATCAATGCGGTCGATGACGCACTGGAAGTGCGCTTGGATCTTGCGAAGCATCTCCCACTCATTGCGGTTGGAAACAAAGGAGATTGCCACGCCAATACGACCGAAGCGACCAGTACGACCGATACGGTGCAGATAGGTCTGGTAGTCGGGTGTGTTGGTGCGCTGACCGGAAGAGTATTCCTCGGGAATATCCTGAAGGCGAGAAAGGTTAGTTTTGAACGTGAAAGGGGATACATAATGAACTCACGTAGTTTACAACCAAGGAAACTGTGGAGACATCAATTCCACGAGCAAGGACGTTGGTTGTGATAAGAACCTTAGCATCACCGCTGCGGAAGGAATCAATCACCGCGTCACGCTGAGATCCCTCAACACCACCAGTCAACGAGGCGACAGTGTGACCCTCAGCAACCATACGCTTCTCAATCTCAACAGCAGAAGCACGGGTCTATATGGAGATTAGCAATATTCCAATTTAAATCCTACATGGTACTTACCCGAACGAAAATGATTGAGGACCCGACAGTGAGCAGACCATAGAGCTGGACGAGGTTTTGATACTTCTCTTCATCGGTGTTGCAATCCATGTAGAGTTGTTTGATGCCCTCAACAGTTAATTCTTCGTGTTGGAGGGTAATCTCGTTTGCGGCAGGAGCAAACTTTCCCGCATAGCGGTAGACGTGAGCGGGGAAGGTTGCCGAAAACAGGACGATTTGGACAGTTCGGGGGAGCATCCTACCCAGCGGGAACTATTAGCTGAAAGCTTTGAGTGTTGGGGGTTTAAAAGTGCTTACGCCTTGGCCCGGATGCACTGATCTCCCAGGCCTTGCTGATCAAGCATGTTATCCGCCTCATCCAGGACAAGCACTTTCAAGCCAGTAGGGTTCATGACACGCTTCTTGATCATATCTTGAACAGTACCAGGTGTGCCAACCACAACTGAGCAATCCATCTTTGACGGGCGAGCATTTGAATCGGCAGGAACAGCAGTGCCGATAACGAGACCTTCAAGGAACTGACCCATGACCTGAATCACACCAACAATTTGGCGAGCCAATTCACGGGTAGGAGCGAGGATTAGAGCTTGAGGGGTCATCTGCAACTGCTCTGTTGAGAGGTCGAGACGACTGAGGATGTTGAGGACGAAGGCCGCAGTTTTGCCGGTACCGGACTGCGACTGACCGACCAAATTCTTCGGGGGGTTGCTCATCAATAGGGGAAGCGCGCGCTCCTGTACCTTGGATGGCTTGCGGAAGTTCATGGTCGAGAGACCTTTCAGAATGCGCGCATCTCTGGATTGTCAATCAAGTCAGCTATGAGGTGCTCATTTGCATCAGCGTATATTTATTAGCACTTACAGGCCCAGATCTTCAAAGCTTTTAACTGAGAACAGGGGGTTGTTGGGGTCCGCTTGCAAGTCGCTCAATTTCACCGCAACAGTGTAGTCGGGCTCCTCGAGATTTGCTGAGCCCTGCGCGGGGGCAGAGGCCCCGTCCTCCGTGGGAGGGGCGGAGACATCAGAGGAATCTGTAAAATTAAAGAAAAAAAAATATATATATTAGCTATCAGTCGGGATATCGCGCGTTTTCCGGTCGTGTGGACTGGAGGAATCAGCGACGGTGGCGTGGTCTCGTTTCGTACCGGTGGGCTTCGACTCATCAGGTTTGGTGACACGGTCAGCCAAGGAACCCCCAGCAGGGGTAGTCTCTGGATTTTCAGACATGGTATAACAGTCCGGTGGGTATCATAGAAAACCAGAAAGAGTTGGAGAAGGAAAGGCGGAGGGGTCGGGTCGTGGGGTAAAGAAAAGTTCGAAATGGAATTAGATGGCTGACTCCACGATTGAGGGTTAAGATGGCGCCGACCGATGACTTTAGGAGGAGATGGAGGAAATTAAAAACCCAAGCACGAAGAGAAGAAGAGCAATAGTCAAAAGGAAAGAAACAATAGCTTCTTCTTTCTGAATGGAAGAGCAAAAACAGATGACGCCGAAGGATAGGAACTAGTCCGAATTGAGAGTCAAAGTGAAATATATGTATTAGTATTGTAATAAATGATCAACACACATATTGACAACCAGCAACGTGTATGTTTGGTATTGTCACAGGGGACCGGCCTTCTCCCCGCCTTGGCCATTGAGCTCATTCTTCCTGTTTGAATGGCCTCGATAGCCCTTTGAACATTTACCTGATTGGAGATATTGAATACTTTGATTGGTAGCAAAGACAAGTGGCTCATTCACGAGCGCTGACACCAGGCAACCCCGTCTCATTGTCCGGTCTTCCATTCCCGCGCCATCCCATGCGCGTCTGCCTTGGGATCTCAATCTAACCATGGCGGCCGCAGACGTTGCTCCCCAATTCGGAGCAGAGTTAAAGGTATCTATCTCTATTGGAAGGTGATGGTTGCAGATACATAACTAACTAGATTAATTTACCTAGGATTCCTTCAAACCGGTCAACAGTTGGGTATGGTCCCGACATCGTTTCCCCGCAGTCAACCCGTTAGAGAACCCTATACGCTTGAAGTGGAGCTAATGCAAACATGTTGCACAGGTATCAAATGGTATATCATGGGTAGACGAAATACACCAATTCTACCGCGAGCGGAGTGCGATTGAGAAGGAATACGCATCCAAGTTAACGGCCCTGTGCAAAAAGTACTATGACCGCAAGTCGAAGAAGATCAGCCCCTTGAGTGTAGGCGATACGCCCACTTTAACCCCCGGCTCCCTCGAAAGCGCCTCGCTCACTACATGGACTACACAATTGAACGCTGTGGAATCTCACGCCGCTGAACGAGACAAGTTTGCCTCAGAGTTGGTAGTGCAAGTGGCGGATCCTTTGAAACAAGCCGCCACCCAGTATGAAGAGATCCGCAAATGCCATGTTGAATATCATGGAAAGTTAGAAAAGGAACGCGAGGCAGCATATGGCGATCTCAAAAAAGCGAAGGGTAAATACGATGGCGCATGCCAGGAGGTTGAATCTCGCAGAAAGAAAATGGAGTCCGCTTTCGATCATGGCAAGGGCAAAGCACAAACAGCATATCAACAACAAATACTGGAGATGAACAACTATAAGGCATGACTCGTTCAACTGAGACCCCCGTGTTCTGATGCTAACTTGTGGGTAGAACCTCTATCTCATCGGCATCAATGTGACAAATAAGCTCAAGGAGAAATTTTACCATGAATATGTCCCTGAGGTGGTCGACGTAAGATGAACCTGCCACTCCCCATACCTTGGAACAACAATGGTACTTATACTTCCGATCAGGGTTTACAAAATCTCAATGAAACACGAGTCGCAAAAATGAACTTGATGTGGTCGCTCGCCGCCCAACTTGAGAAATCATCTCTTTCAAATAGCACCGAGCACATAGCCAATCTCCTTGTCGAGATTCCTCGGAACAACCCGCGTCTGGACTCCTTGATGTTCCTCCAGCACAACGTGACTCAATCGCAGGAACCTGCAAACCTAGCATTTGAGCCGAGTCCAGTATGGCATGACGATGCTTCAATCATGGCCGATGAAGCAGCCAAGGTCTTCCTGCGCAACGTTCTGAGTAAAAGCAAAACTCAAATCCGCGAACTACGAGTTGAGTCAGACCGGAAGAAGCGCGAGGTTGAAGGAAGCAAGAAAGTACGGGAAAATATTCAACATGGCAAAGATAATCGGAACGAGTTAGATGTCGTGCGGTCCATTTTCTACACCCAAGAATCCTTGCACGAAGTTGATCGCAAATGGGTTACCGCCGAGGTAGAAACGGCGACTATCATGGCAGTAGCTGGAGATTTGTCGTTGGGAGCTCAGAACCACAATTTCCGCTCTCAGACATTTAAGATCCCGACAAATTGTGATCTTTGCGGCGAGAGAATTTGGGGCCTGTCCGCCAAGGGCTTTGATTGTCGAGATTGTGGTTACACCTGCCATAGTAAATGCCAAATGAAGGTGCCCGCGGAATGCCCAGGAGAGCAAACCAAGGAAGACAAGAAGAAACTTAAGGGCTTGCGACAGGAACAGGCTGGTGCCATGCCTGTTGTGGATGTCGGCACCCCTACAGCTTCCACTGCTGCCCCATCCCTGACACGACAAAATACAATGAACTCTCTTAGCTCAGGATATGCGGCCAGTACGGCTCGGTCGGTATCGAATGTTGCTGCTCAGCCCGCACCCGAAAGCCCAGCAGAGGAGCCACGATCTCCTGTCGCAGAGACAAAGCCGGCTGCCGCTGCCGCGAAGAGGAACCGGGTGCTAGCACCACCTCCGACGGCATACGTGACTGCACCTCCGCCGAGCGACTCTGACATGGTCTCAAGATCCAAAGAGCCACGGGGTAAGATGCTGTACGCGTATCAAGCTACGGGCTCAGATGAGGTCAGCGTGGAAGATGGGGACGAAGTGGTGATCCTCCAACCAGATGGTACGTCCTCTTGTCTTATCATTTCCACCCAATATTTACTAACAGTCACACAGATGGTTCTGGATGGCTGCGTGTGCGATCTGGAGCCAACGAAGGACTCGTTCCGACGGCGTATGTCGAAGCTGCCCCAACACCATCTCCCGTGCCATCCGCTAGTCCCAGTATGCCTGAGCGACCTGGGTCAACGTACTCAAATTCCTCGGCCTCCCTGGCGGGAAGCGCTGCACCGAAGCGTGTTGGACCAGCAGTCGCGCCCAGACGAGGAGCCAAGAAATTGCAATATGTCGAGGCATTGTACGAGTACGAAGCCCGCAGCGATATGGAGTGGAATATGGCAGAGGGGGACCGATTTGTCCTAATCAATCGGGATAGTGGTGATGGATGGGCCGACGTGGAACGGGGTAGTGTTACAAAGAGCGTTCCGGCGAACTACATCCAGGAGGTGTAGGTTGGGAACGTCTATGTAGTACCCATTGGCCTTCGTACATTTTTCTGGGCGTTTGACGCTTGTCTCTTTGCGTGCCTTATAAGATCCATGCCTGCTTTCTGTTGAATTTTGTTCATTTTCCTGTATTGTCGGCGTCAACAGTGCCGTTGTCGTCATTATTTTTACATCAGCAAGGAGCATTGGAGGCATTCGTGCTTGGCATCCCTTCAGAGTCTCGGATAGAGCATGAAAGTTGGAACTGTTCCAGTTGTGGGTAGGAGTGTAGATGAAGTAAAAGAGATCACAAACAGCACCCAATCCCATGCTTCCACTCTTCCATTTTGTATATAAGTCTTCATCCTCAATATAAAATCATGATCATCAATCATCACGCGAGTTGTTGACCAGGTTCGCCGCCCGGACTCCTCCTGTTATTGCGACACAGGTGGGAATCCAGTATCTAAATGCTCAAACCCTGTCTCAGCGGACCACATATACCTCGACCAATCCTCGACATGAAACACTTCCTCCATAGCCGGCAACTCCAAATCCATATTTAGGTCGACCTCGTTCAAATATCCCAAATTGTTATCCCCCAATTCCAGCGCAGGGTCCAGCGAGAAGTCAAACTGATGGGCCCCTTCTAGCGGACTAACCATGGACAACGTCTGCGCGATCTGCGAACCCGAAACAGCCAGCGTAGAAGGCTGGAGCGAATACGCAGGATCAAACAAGGCAACAGCCGCGACATCAGCATCCGAGGAAACGGGGTATTCATACAGTGATCCGGGCGCGGAATGAGAAAGGGAGCCGGAGCCCCCCTGCTCTTCTAGGCCGAGAGTCTGATTCGAGTTCGAGTTCGAGGTCGAGTCCAAACCAGACATAACAGACCCAGAGAACGACACAGTGTGTCTCGATGAGTCAATCCTAGACATCGAGCCCTCGGAGCCTGACCAATCCCCTGCGCCAATCGCATCATGGCAGTGGTAGTTAGGTGTCTTGGCGGGTGACGAAGCCGACGAGGTCGAGCAGGCCGATTTTGACCCGGACCTAGACTTTGACTTTGTCACTGCCGTTGAGAGAGGTTTTCCGCCCACCGAACCCGAAATCGACCCGGACGGACCGTGACCGTGACCGGGACCGGGACTTGGACCGGGATTTGGACGGGGGGCAATGGGAAGGAAATTGGTCGGATTATGCCGCGCATAGAGTCTTCCGTGGCTCGAGGCTTTCTAGAAAAAGAGCAAACACCAATCAGCACCATGGCGTTTGCAATTTCTCTTTCTTCCATATGCCGAAGATCGAAGATATGGATTCCAGTTTGGCTGTGTTTTTTTTTGTGTTTGCGTTACTTTTGAAGGACATTTGAGCTCTGCGTCACGTTTTGTGCGCGCATGCTCCATTGGAGATGTGCAGGGAGTGGCATTGCACACTGTACATGTTGCGAAAGGTCGGCCTTTGCGCTTGATGCGAATCAATGGACGATCTAGATGTTGTTTTTGTCAAGGTCAGTTTTAAGAGTTTTATGGGTTATGGGGTTATGGGGTTATGGGGTTAGAGCAATGGAGGTAATGGGGAAAAGAAAAAGGGGGAAATGGTAGCTATTCAGGTACTAACCATGGTGTTTGCAGCTGGTCACACGGTGGCCCCGTATACAAGCTTCACACGCCCACTTTTGACCGTCGATAAGCATTCCTCGTTAAGATGAGAGGTCATAGTGCGTGGATGAGGAGGAGCTTATATACCTTTTTTTTTTCTTAGATCGTCCCGTGGTAAGGTAAGTAAGGTAGGACTGAGGGGTCAACCGGGATATTGACAGCTATGATGACACAGGAACATACATATTTTATTTTATTTCTTTTCTATTATATTCGGAAATAGACATGTGTGTGTGTCGCTAGAAATCCACCCTATGTGATTCGACCCAAGTAGTCATAGCCACAGGAAGTACATAGTATCGACTAGGACTGGCTCGTGCAGAGGGTTCTGTACTTTGTGGTTTTGTGTGGCTTGGTGGCTTCAGGGTTTTCGATGCATTTTGACTGGAGCTCTATAGTTTTCATGCTACTATGCGGTACTTTTGTTGCGGACCAAAAAGGGTACGGTAAGAAAGTACATGTGAATTAGTTAACTAACTATATGTACCCCGTATACTCCGTACTGGTCCTAGAGTTATGAGGGATTTTCGATAAATTGAGAAATTGAGAAATTGATAAATTGAGATATACCGGGAAAGTTCTCCAATTCCCCTCCTCCAATCCCTCCCAATACTACCATACCAGATAGAGAATATAGAAATGCCTCATAATACAACTCTTTCTTTTCACGTGAATTCCTTCTTTTTTTTCTTTTCATTATGTACTCCATAATTGAGACGCCCGTTCCACCATGGGGCTGGTGTAAATCGTACCTACGCCAAGAGAAAAAAAGAGACCAGGGTCTGCATCTGGAGGTGGCTGTGCTATTTTAGGGCGTTTTCATTCATTTTCATTCTTTTTCCCATCTTTTACCTTTCTGTCCCAGTGAAGTATATCGGTATACTTCAAATCTTCCATTTTGTCAATTTTATTTCAATTATCTTCAATCTCCATCTTTTTTTTCTCTTTTCTCACTCATACACAAAGATCACTAAAAAAAACCAAAAAGGAAAGAAAAGAAACAAGCTCTTAGCTGTCACCTCTCCGACCAATCATAATCACTCCAAAACCAACTCTCATGGCTCCGCAGTATGCGCCATTTATATAAACCTGAGGCATTTTTCCTTTCCACTGGTTTTGTTTTTTCTCCAAAGCGGGATCTTTCACTTGAAATAATTCTGTCGCCTGTTGGGTCACACGGCACATTGTGCGTTGGCTCTTCTTTTTTTTCTTTCTGTGCCGGAAATCGCCTATTTCGCCAGAGGAAAAAAAAAAAAAAGGGAAAAAGGGAATTTGCACTTAAGCATTAAAGGCGTAGCTTTTTTAACGTCTTTGATCTCTGATTCCAAGTCAAGCCTTCGAGGCTATACTCTTCTCAGACGTCGAGATAATGACTGTCTTCCCAATGATTATCTTCAGATGCATCTGTGAGCTAGAAAACCGTTCACATATATCTGAATTCACAGAATCGATCTCCCAAATGTTTGGAAGACAAGCACATTTCAAGATAAGAGTTCGCCCGGTCTTGATTATCTCGTACTCGTACCCATGGCTGCGATCACTCGTGTGACAATTGGAACTTGGGTTAACTGGATCGCTGCAGGTTAACATGTCAACAGAATATGATTCTGGGAGTCTCAAGAAGATCCACAGCAAGGTGCGGACATGAGTATTTATATTAGTATCCCAGCACTCCCTTCGGGATGAGCAATGTTATTTACATTGCAAGGATTGCATGGGATATGTGTACGGGAAGAGCACCCCGTTCGCTGAGTTATATGGCTCATATCAATATCCTCCACCCCCCCTGATTCAGATCGGATATTATATGGCCGTGATAATACCCTCTTCGGGTATTCCATTTCACCGCATAATTGCTACTGAACCCTACCTAGGTCGTTACACCGACTATTTGACTAATGAGCGCTAGCACCATGAGCATTAACACATATCTCAATATCTCGATTCCATTCGTATCTCACTCCATGCTGACCAAGACCTGTCAGGGTGTAAGGTAGCCGAGGTCTGAACCCGGAACTTACATCTTGGACAAAGGAGGTATAATCCCCCCTTTATTTTCCTTATTATTTCATGCACAGGACTCGGGTTACACGAATTACCAGTTATATCAACTTTCTCCAGCCCCTAAGATGGTAGGAGTGAGGTTCAAGCAGGATGTACATCTTGTGTGGCGCATTCTCTATATCTACATATCAATTGGCTGCCTGACAGCGCCCAGTCTGAAGATGTTTGAGTTAGATTTGTCCCATCCGGTCAAAATTGCTAAAGTACAAATGCCTCTCTCTCTTCTTCGGCCGAACCCCAGGACTGCAAATACCTAAATAACGCAGTAAACAATCATTCAATCCATCAACTCATACTTCCACAGGTGACTGCATCCACTGTCGAGTCCTAGGATCAAGACACTCTTCCTCCGCCTCTTTCCACTCGCTCAAAACCAAATCCGCTCTCTCCCGTGACCTCGACGTAATCTTCGCCGGGAACTCTTCAGGCATACACACAAACCCTTGCGTCAAGCGCTCAGGATCAGGCAAAATGTCAGTTCCCGCAGTATCAGTTTCAGGCGTGATATCGAACGCCCACAGAATGCGCGACATGCCAAGGAACAGACTGCGCTCGGCAACATGGATCCCGGGACATATACGACGGCCCGCACCAAAGGTGAACACATCCCGCTTCGACGGATCCGCATTTGCCGCTGCCTCTCCGAAGCTCTGGTGGTCGTCGCGGTACCGATCGGGGTTGAATACCCGCGGGCTGGGATGACGCGCCGGGTCCATGTGGATGCCCCACACGTTGTTCACCACACCAGCACCTTGGGGAATGAAGTACCCTTTGTACTCGTCGTCTTGTGTGACTGCGTGTGGAACGGCTCCGAGGATGGTCGTCGGCATCCAGCGGACGGTTTCTTTCATGCAGCCTCGTACGTACTGTAGTTCAGATAGGTCTTCCATAACCGGTAGCCGACCCGGACCTACGACCCTTTCGATCTCTTCTTGGGCTTTGCGTTGGACATCTGGGTACAGTAACATGGCTTGGACGAAGGCGTATAACGTGCTCGATGTAGTGTCTGAGCCGGCTTCTAGGAGGGTTCCGGAGATATAAGCTGCTTGATCGTCGCTGAAACCGTCTTCTTTCTGCGCTTTGTACATCCCCGCGGAGAAGCAGGGCTTGATTGTTTTCTCTTCAACCTCTTCCTTTGCTCGTAGCCAATGGCTCAGATACAACGCTTTCTCCTTTTTATGGAGGTCCTTTGCTTTCTGCTGTGCTGGGAGAAGAAATTCAGGTAGTTTCCGCAGCCACGGGAAGAAATCAATGATCGCTGCTGTTCCGGTCTGGTTGAGATCTGCAAATTCCGAGAAGCCGTTGAACAACTGCATCATTTTCTCGTCTTCGTATGTAGGCGTGCGCCATCCGAACACCATCGTGGTCGTGAGCGCATTGGAGTATCGTCGAATGTGCTTCAGGAATCCTTCTGGCTCCGTCAGGAACTGGTACAGCATTTGCCGGTTCTCCAACATTTGATAGGGTAGATATCTCTTGGAGGTCGTAACGTTAAGCAAGCCATGCACCATTTTGCGGAACTGGAATCTCAAGTTAGCACAAATATCGAAATCATGATCAGTAAGTAGTGCCTACCCCACGCCATGTTGGTCCATAACCCTGAAATGGAAGAATTGGTTAGCTACGAGATACATCCGAAAATCATTTCTTTCCTCCAGGGCTCTCTCGCTTCACGGCTTACCATCATCAACATTCGGAGGTCACCGCTGCACAAGTTCTGGCCAATATACAACTCTGGCCGGTGCGAATATATACCGCTTCTTTTATCCAAAAGTTCTTTGACTGCCTCATCACTGGACAGCACAATCAGACACTTGGTGCCTAGGATCAAACTGTAGATTGGGCCATATTCACGTGCCCATTTCTCAAATTGAAGATGGGCATCTTGAGATGGCATCTAAAGGCGACAGGTTAGTTCAAAGTTCTTCATCTGGAAGCGCACCTCATCACGCACCTGATGAATGTTCCCCAAAATGGGTAATGTTGGAGGTCCCGGGGGGTAGTTCTTTGGTCGACGTCCGATTCTGAGAACGCGAGAAAGAAGTAGGACAGCAATGGCTGCCCCTACTATCGCGGTAACTGGTAACATCTGGGATATTTGGGGATTCTTTTTAAAGCCGAGTGAATCAAAGTTGCATTCTTAAGATAAAGAAAATTGACAATGACATTGCTTTCAGAGTATCCCCCGAGATATCCCTTGCTTTATAAATTCTGTTGCTTAGATCCATATTTTCATGTTCTAGCATGGCTCAACCTCAGTATATTGGTTGATCTCGGAGGTCGGAGTGGGATGCGTGTATAAATGCGGATGCGGAGGTGGGCGTCGGAGCGGATGTGGGGGTACATTTTCCACCAGAAGGCCCTCCACAACTTCAATGGCCGTAGCAACCTATCATTGTAGAACGATTTATCACCGAAATGCTCTCAAAAGGGGTATACCAATGATGAGAGTTCGAAATCGAGTCGGATTTAGTTCCACACTCCAAAGATCGGCAGCAAGTCCACTGACCAGCGGCAAATAAGCGTTTTACTTTCCAACGAATCACCACCATGCTTGAGTATTTCCGCTAACTATATTATTTACCTCCTATGTTGGTGTACTGTCCCCGGGCGAGAGGCTACACTCGTCTACTCCTATTTATTTACTAATACGTGTCAGAGTCGCAGCATCGAGTATCCTGTCCATCGCAAGAGATGGCCCCGCCTTTCCTGAATTTGACAGTGAACATGTGCTGAAACGGCCACCCCTCTCCGCTCTTTTCTTCGGCCATTTACCCTTTAATTCAGTTTGACAGAGGCATTTCCTCGGCCACTTTTTGTTGTAGGGGCAACCAGTAACCACGCGGGGCCCACAAGCTACAGCGGAATGCCATGGGACTCTGTATCTTTAGCCATGGTCTCATCTGTATTCGCCCAATCTCCGGAGGGACCATCAAGGATGTAATGTTGGGCCGGTCGTGCTTATCTGGTACATGTCCTTGCCTATGCCTAAGGCCCGACTCGGTCGACATTGTCCTCGGAACCAAGTCCCCCGTTTGTATTGTCCATATCCCTTGCCTTCGTTCTGGGGCCGGTCTTGTCCTATGTAGGGCGAGAAACCGGTGTCGACGTTACGAACAGGAAACTGAGAGGCTAGAGGTAGACACTCTTGGTTAGTATGGGTGCCTTGTCCGACACCTACACTTCCTACTAGTGCCTCTGAGGGTAATTGAGCTGAACTTTAGGGTTATTAACTCTGCACAAGTCTCTCATACGGACATAATAAGAGGGAGCAATACAGGTTTTATATACCGGATGGATGGCCCACACACCAAATCACAGGACCAAAACTAGGCCAATCGGGCTGACGCAGGCACCGATCATGGCTTTCCAGCCACTAGCAGGGCTATCCGAATATAATATCAGCCCCCTCCAGATCCTTCACCGCAATGTTTGGGGCTTTTACAATGACCAGGTGTGCTTTCTCTATGTAGCGTTCTTATAGCTACCTGCATAAAGCTGATTGTATTCCTATATGTGGACGATTCCATATTTTTGATATGCGATCACTGTCATCTCAGTTTTTTTTTTTTTTTTTTTTTTTCATATTGTGTGCATCTATCTCATATGTCACCAACTTTATCTATAACCTTCAACCAAGCTTGTATGCCTAAGCCACTCGGACATGACCTACCTTGAAAGATAATGCCAAGCACAAAGTATAAGAGTCGAAGTGCACACGAAAATAGCCGCGCAATACTGCAATACATAGATCCATCGCAAAGTATTCGGTTGCCTCGGGCTGTGAATTCGAAAATCAAAGACCAAAATAGTTTCCAAGCTTCCAAGTGATATGCGTTTATAATCAGGAAGAATTAAGGTAATTTTACCTTGCTGATGTGATTTGTCTACGACTATTTGGTGGATCCCTTGGCGTGTCAGCAACTTGCATCATGCCCACGTACAGGTGCCCAGGTGTTCGATATTAAAATCCGGTTGCCTTCCCAAATGACTATACCTTTGTGCTATGAATGACTAATTAACATTTCAGAGAACGGCAGTCTCTGGGCTCTGTAGATTCCCAGCTCAAATAAAACCTAAGTATATAGCTGGTTACAGCGTTTCTTTTTAGGAGGCTGCCAGTTGACCAAGGTGTTAGGCGTGACACAAGGCAACACCCATATCCTGCGACTTTCTGATACCTCAACACATTCGTTCGACTCTTTTGTGATAAGAACATAGAATGTTGTATATGCCCACTGTCATCAACGCCGATAAACTCGGCTTAAGTCCGTGCCAAGACCACTCAGCCACATAATACGTGATCATCCAATAAGCGCCAAGAGGTCATCCTCATGGGCCCAAGTGAACTCTTGGGAATTGTCAATTCAAAATTCAAAGTCAACTCCCAAAGTCCAGACGAGGAAGTTAGATCAGAACTCAAAATAACCTTGGAAAACCCTCTATATAATCAAACTAACACCCCAGACACATTTATCCATTTCAAAAGTGATACTTCGAATCCTTCGACGGCCCCCCCCCCCTGTTTTTTACCATAAACCAAAATGTTCTTTCGGCCGTTATTTACCATATTCTTCCTCTCCCTCCTCAGCTTTCTGGCTACAGGCGCAGCTATAGGCGCTCGGTCCGTGGGCACCCTCGAAGCTACGACTCAGACAATAATACAACCACAACCAATCCACGATGCACCGATATCCGCACATGAAGATGATGGCATAATACCCAGGCTCCACGAAACAACAATCGACTGGAGAGAGGATGGATCTGAGATTCTCAGACTAGAATCAGAACGTGAGGCCGGGTTTCTTCCGAGTTCTCATCATGAGAGGTAAACGTTATATCCAGTTGCGACCAGCCAGTCACTAATAAAATTTTGTTTGCCAGTGATTATTACCCAATACCCGGGTTTTGGCCTTTGTTCAAAATATGTGTCGTTTCAGCAATAGCGATTTGTGTCCTCAAAATAATCCGGGACTTGAAAAGATAACAATATATAAAACGAAAATTCATGATATTTACTCATTTCTTATAGTAGGTAAGACATTGTAATTGTTCAGCAGGGCCCCCATCTTTCAAATCTGGAATGTCTGAAACCCCATAATCAAATCATTAATCTGGCGCATACTGGTTTGGTCATATCGATTCAGGATTGGGTCCAGTAGGCCCTCGTCAAGCGGCTCCAACTCATTCTCCGGCTTCGATGTGCCAAGTACTGCCAATCGATCTGCCATCAGGTGGGCTAAGAGCCAGTATTCTGGGGCATAGCGGAAGAATCCCATTCGCTTCCAGAGCTCCCCGGGTTGAACGTGAGGGTCTTCGATTGTCGCATGTGGCGTGATTCCTTGCGGGAACGTCGACGAGAACAACTGCCAGATGTCTCGCCAGTTGCTGAGAGCATTTTGTATCGGGGCGCGGAGTTGGAAGCTGCCTACCGCGCTACGGAATTGGAAGATTTGTGAATGAATTGCTAATGGTTACAGCATTAACAAGGTTGGATCATGGAGGTTTGGATTGTAGCTTACCCGATGTTAACGTGAATAAATTTAATGGACCCAGGGTAGCGAGGAGGTGGCGGATATTGGCGGATAAATCGTCTTTACATAGTGACTCGAAGGACCCACGGAACGAGGTGGTCCAGTAGAGACTTCTTGCAGGTAGGAAGAGTTGAAGTTGGTGGTGGCATTGGTCTGCTGTTGTCGCTTGAAAACAAGCTTCTGGTGTTGCCATATGCATCCTTATTTCTTTGATGACCATTCGCGGAGGGAGGTTGTTAAAAATGACGAATGCCGAATCTAGTAAAAAGATCCAAGTGAACAGACTATGGGTTAGGTGGATCAGTGACTATTTCTTCCAGCACAATATTGAGACCTACCGAATAAGTTCCTCTCTAGCTGCATATTCTTTCCATTCGAACTCATGGCGGCGTAGCTCGCCGTAGTTCAGATGCCTCGCCGCTGTAATCCCAATATCACGAGCGGTCTTTGTAAATTAATACACCGATGTGGTACAGACTGAAAGGTACACTTACAGATACCAGAGTAGCAAAACGGTAACGTCGAATGCGACTCTTGCTAGCATCCGTACCCTCCCAATTCTGATAGAGACATACGATGTAGGCCGCCTGTACGGCCTGAATCCTGCGTCGTTGAATAGCTATATTGCCAGAGGATTGGTAGGTCAAATCAGTGTTGAAATCGTCGTCAATGAAAACCATTTCTTCCACACAGTTGAACCAAGTGCGCGCATCTTCGTTGTCAGGCATATCTGGTGATACACAAGCACCTTTCAATAATTAGCGTTTACTAGGCCCTATAATATGAGACCATCTCACCGATTAGAGCCATAGAAGCTAGGACCGTTGGCTTCGCTGCCAGCATGTCGAAGGTAGGCCGGTGCACAAAGTTCACATTAGGATGCCATATTGCCCAATAAAACCCCAGAAATCTCCTTATGTTCGAAGGAGAGAAGAATTGCAGACATGCATCCCTGAGTGCCGGTGACCAGTCCAGGGCAACAGAACTGTTGCGCGGTTTAATCGTGACCACTTCTTCGACTAAAAGAAGAATCTCGTGTGTCTTCAAGGAAAGCGGATCATTAAACCAATCCAGTGGCAAGTCGCTGGTTGAACTTGTATCACTGTTATTTTCTAGGATCAAAGGAGATGGGATATCCATGCCTAAGGCCGGCATTGACATTATTCTCTCCTGTAACTCAGACAAGATTTGCTCGTCTAACCTGGCAGCAACTTGTTCTCTTTGCTCTTGGGTGCCGCAATCAAAGCTCGACACTAGACCCGTGTTGCTAGTAAATTTGTCCAGAAAGTGCAGCGATTTCCGGGGGTTGTCATTAGAAACAGGTGTTTCGAAAGTTGCCGGGCCTTCGGAAGGTAATGCCGAAAAGTCCGGCCAAGTTGGACTGGTGCATTGCATAGAGGCCGGATCAAAGAAGGTACTGGTCGGACTTGTGCCAAAGTTTTGCAAGTCTTCCATAGCGAAGCCCCACGGCATCATTGTATTAGATGTCGATGTCGATGGCGGTGGCGGTAGGTCCGTGAGTTGGGTATTCAGGTCTTGGTCTTTCGGTGTATCCTTGGTTGAGCTATACTGACTTAGTCGTGATGAAGACCCCGTGTCTGTAGAATACCAACACTGAGCACCCTTTTTGGCGCAGCTGTGACATGGTTGATGAGAGCTACAAGCCTTTTTCTGACGAACGCAACGATCGCACGCCCGTCTTCGGGTGCTTGCTCTCGAGGCGCGGCCATCACAGGACCGCAGATGTCGCTTCAAAACATCAGCGCGCTGGAAAGCTCCGTCGCACGAATTGCATTGGTATGGCCGCTGTGATGTATGGGAGCCGATGTGGCGAAACAGGTGCTCACGTCGCTTATACCGCTTGAGGCATAATGAGCACTCGTATTTTGGGCTTTCTGATGTCTTTGGGCTTTCTGCTAAAGGATATTCAGTTGACATCTTTGAACAGAAATCTTTTCTGGTCCAAGTCCGGGGGAGTGTCCGGGGCAATGGTGGGCGCGGAGAGCAGTGGGGCGACAAATGTTAGAGTTCTAGCACGGCTGCGTTGATCGGTAATTGGGCGTCGGTCTATGATTATTCACATTTCTTTCACATATGCCGACTACTTAATAGTTTGTTGTTTTATGCTACGTGATACAGTGTGGATATTCCATGCGCTCTTCTGATCACCAGAAAGAAAGAAGCAAAAAAGGGATATAATCAAGGATGCTTTCTAAGGTTATATATAACTAACTGGTCATACTACATAACTAGTTACTTAACCCAATCCTACTAAAAATCGATTACTACTTTATCCTATTGTTTGGCTTTCCAGGTCTATACCTACCTAGGGCGAGGATTCTACCATGTACCTTTGATACTATTGGTTGAAGTGTGGCGCATGGATTGATCCCGATCTTCATCGACATATCAAGTCCCCAATTTACCGATACTGAGTACAGCATAGGTGGGAAGCTAATTACGACGAGAATAGAATTTATTCCCAGTGGTCTGATACTTTGTAAAGAGAGTATGGATAACCTAATCTTAGTCGACCAGATAATGATAAAGAATTTGTTAAAGAGTTGTTTTCGTGCGAATACTTCACAACTAAGCCTCAATTAACAGGAAGTGGTAATACAATATCACCCTGGTGGGTGAATGGAAAGAATGTCAAGTGTCCCAAGGGACGCGTGGGACAGCTGTCAAGTACATCAGAAGTGTAGGGCGCGAATCCCTATTCCGGTTGTGTACCTTAACCGCGAGAAGATATCCAACGCTATACCTATATAGCCACGACCTGCACGAAGAATCGAGTATCGTCGGTCAGGAACTTCTTATCACTCTCAAGTTGCTGTTGGATCCATTTAATGGCGCTCATGTATGCTATCCACAAAGTCAGCCAGGAAGCCAGGAGATTATGTCTGATAAAACTCACCCTTGATGTCATCAGTGCCCGGGTGTTTGAGACCAGTTTCTCCATTGCGGTGGCCACTGTACCACTTTTCATAGCCGTACTTCTCCTCGCCGTCATGACGAGCCTTGATGTCTTTTGCAAGGTCGTGGCTAACACTCAAGGATTAGTCATATATATCTTGATATAAAAGCCGTGCTAAAACATACTTCAGAACAATACCCTTCTTGACGTCACCAACGGACAAGCCCTGGAATTCAGATGCAGAGTTTCTCAAGATGAACCAGTTCTGTTTGAACACGCCGTAGTTGGTGCCGTCGCCGGACTTTCCATCACCTAAAAGTGTGAATGTTAGTACCGCTGCTAGTTCTGCCGTCTAACCTTTAGACATACCAAATTTGTAATCGGTGGTCATGTTGTTGCTAATACTTGTTAGCTGGGTTATTAGGTGCAGATACCAAAGAATTGAACGAACGTCTCCAGCATGGCAATGGCAATGTCACGCGTGTTGCCACCAGCCTTCAGGATCTCCTGCTTGCGGTCTCCGAGACCGTGAACGATGTAACTGCCCTGCTTATCACCGCGGGCAACGTTTACGTTCAAGTCTGCTACCGGAGAGGCGACAACGGCAGATAGGAGAGCCAAAGAGGCAAATAAAGAGCGGAACTGCATCCTGAAATAAGATGGAAAGAATGAAGTTGTTTGGTTGATTGAAACGATGGATGTGTGATGCTTCGAAAGAATTGGAGGCTAGCAGCTTCCTTTTATAATGGCGATATGATATCTGGAAGAACAGGATCTTCTGTTGAATTGCCGTACTACAGGAGTAGAAATCGAAGGATCCTCAAGTTCGATGTTTCACTTTATATTATATTGAGATGATCTCAACAAATTTGTGCCAATTTGGGAAATAAGAAGACAGAAGGATGATTTTCACTTTCAGTCTCCTGTGAATTGTCCTATATCGCAAGCAGATGCAGTTTCATATTCGACACTAGTCTCAAACCACTGGCCATGGTTTAAAGGGAATGAATATGACTTCATAATTGAACAGGGAAGTGAACAGCATGTGGAGACGAAGATGGACTAGAAAAGGATACATGAAACTATGCACTGAGTATGTACGGAGTATTTAGTTAAACGATACGAAAAAAGGATAAGCGTCAAACCAAATGGTAACTACCATTCCCCACAACTGTTCTCTTCGGCATATAAATATTTTTAATCTTCGAAATTTCCTATTTCGATCGGACTTCCGCCCACCGGATGCCCAAACAAGCAACTTTACATAGGATGACTCCCACACCTGGCATAATCAGATGCTGCGTGAGCGTTTATAGTATCTCAGCATAAAACCGTTAATTTCGGATTCTACAGCGTCTTCTCGACACCACCCCGCAATAAATATCCAACAATATAGACAACACAGCTTGCAGGGGCTAGAGAATAGAAAGGAGTGGGTTGTTGTCACGGGAAGAGAGCGAGTGCCCCAAACTACCTAGGTATATACTGGTGAGGGGTGTATGCCCGAGGTACTAATGCTTTCACGCAGACAGGTGAATGTTGTACATTGACATGTGTATGTGTATTTGTATACTTATGTATTGGACTGCACACCAGAGTTGCCCCTAAAGAGCTGACATAATACGAATAACAGTCTACGGGTCCACCCCATTTCCCCCAGCAAAGCCTTTCGCCAGCTTTACAACCACGTACGCGGGTCTTACTAAAGTATAGTGGTGGTGGAGAAATAGGATTAATTGATGTCTAGCTAGATAGATAATTTTAGTGTATTTAATTTAATGGCGTTTTGGTTGAGATATAAGAAATTCGTAGGTTGGGTGAAATACGTTAATAGAATAGTGGTATTACAGGGCGGTATGTAGGCGGTTAAGGGGCGGCTAAAGTTACGGGTGGAAAGGCGGTCATTTTCGGCGTCAATCCCACGGGTCCTCATATTCTAGTTGTAACATTATTGTAACATTATTGTATTATTGTATACTTATTGAACGATACTCTGATCTCGTGGCAGTCATCCATGTTTAATTAATAATACTAAATCACCCCCTGCATCTAAGCCGGTATTGCAGGCTAGATAGAGCCCGAGGAGCCCGAAGAGCAATGGTGATGATCATGGAGTATCCTCTCCTTGCCCAGGTGCTATATTGCAGTTGATGACTACCAGTATGCACCATTATCTATAATCTTATTCCAATAATCCATGGCTCTTATAGCCTCTAACTATCCCTTTCTCATTCAATTCTTTCAAACTAAAAAAAAAAGATATACTCACCCTGGCGCAATAGAATGGTCCTTCCCGATCCGCCCTAGCGTCAAGATAATCAAAAAGAAGCAGAAAAGCAAATATGGAAGAGAAAGACAACGAACGCACAACGTTGCACCCAGCACGCGTTAGGTACATATTTCAAATACCTTGTGGGGGCCATGTGATCGACACGGGTCGGCCCTTAGTCTTAAACGCTCGGCCGTGGGAGGTTCAATATTCGCGGAAGTAGATTCCATAGATAGAAAACAAGGTTCAAATCCCGGTAGTACATGCATACCTAGTACCTACATGTAGGTAGCTTGTGTCACCCCTGAAACTTTGTATCATATATCATATCGTTCCGCAGGAACAAAGCATCTCGTGCCTGAACGTTAGGTCATTACAATATCGGGATTGCAATATCTGCCCATACCTGCAAATTGCTCAACGTCTACACGAATAATTGATAACAATCACCCGGGTTCTAAAGCTCCAGGGCTGTAATTATAATTGTAGTGGCTAGCACTCCATGGGGGTGTGGAGCTCGCCGGTCATTGCTCGCTGGGGTGATAATGTTGGAGGTGATGGGCGGTTTGGTTTACTGGAGCCTGATGCATGCAAGTGATCGGGGTTTGGCGCGTTGCACCCTCGGCGATCCTACATCATGTGTGCTGATCCTGTTCCTTTCCCCCGGGGCAGCAGGGGTCACGAATGCTGCCATGGCATTGGGAACCACAAGGGTATTGTTCTAGAAAAAGCAAATATTCTATGCCGTCATCGCTTCAGATGTACCCTGCTTCCAACATTGGCATGTGGCTTTCTTCTACTCATGTGGACAAGGGGCACTGGGCCCCGATTACCTGGTAACTGCCTGATTGAAAAACGTGCGTTTTCGCGGGAAAAGCCCCCTTGCCGATATTTATAATTGCACGGAATACGACCTGGGGATTTCTTAGTGGACTAAAAACGTAGATATTCTTGGTAAAAAGTGGACTGTAATTGGTCCTTTGATGATAGTAGGCAAATCTGCCTTTATATACATTGACATTAAATATATGCAACCAAATGAAGTAACAAGAATAGAAAAGATATAGCCCCCAATGTAGGTATGTTGCCAATGTGTGCCAAAGAACTCCTCGCTGTAATGTCGCTTGCTCAAAAACCCAGAAGAAAAAAAAAGATACGCTTGTAAGA
Source organism: Penicillium thymicola (assembly GCA_030142185.1). NCBI lineage: Eukaryota > Fungi > Ascomycota > Eurotiomycetes > Eurotiales > Aspergillaceae > Penicillium > Penicillium thymicola. The sequence goes on from LACB01000220.1 coordinate 38,673, forward strand.
ATGAGAATCAAGATCAAACAAAAGAAAAAGGTGCATGCGAAGTTGTGGTTGTTGAGGCCTCAGTGCTGAGTATCAAAAGGGTCGAAAAGAGTAGCCTCATATAAGAGGACAACAGGATGTCGAGAAGTGAATCGCTGGTCGTTTGCATGTTGTTCGAGTAGATCGCCAAGGAAAAAGAAGAAAAGAATGAAAGGGAGAGACGCAGTTCATGCAGTTCGAGCAGTTCGAGCAGTCGCCCGAGATCCTCTACGATGTTTTAAATCGTCTCGGCTGAGGAGTCGGCGTAGTTTAGAAACAAATCGGCATGGCCGACCATCTAGGGCAATGTTAGAACTAAATCCGATCGAGGCAAAAAAAAAGAGACAGAATCAAGCTTACCAATGCGACGCATAGACATGGAGGAATCATCGATAGTTTGTGTTGTGTAGGCCGCAGCCCAATATCCCGTGTCACGATAACCGGTGAAGGTGCAATTGCTGGGATTATACTGTGGCTGCAGGGCCGCGACATGCGGGTAGAGCGTTGCCAACGGTGAGAGAAGCTCATCTGGCGGAGGTGACCGTCTGCTATCGATGCTTCCTCGAGACTGAAAAAAAAAAATTATAAGTCAGATTGATTGACTTATGTAAAGCATGGGGTTTACTCACGTAAAGCTCATAGTTGTTCTTGTAACTCATAGTGGGTATGTAGAGTGGGTGGGTGTTGCGTGTTGCGTGGAAGTGGTGTTTTTGTATATCACACAAAGTCTTATATGCAAGATGACGACTCGATCATGAAACCTTAACAACGATTCAAATCTGTGAGTGTGTTGAATGTGTTGAGATGCAGGTTTGACCAGAAGCGAACCAGCCTGCATTTAAATCAAATGGAAATGCTCAGCCGCAGAAATTTGGAAGTGGGGGAGATCAGACGTCAAGCTGATCCGCATCTAGTAGCCTAGTTTGATTTTTTTCATAGATTGGATTTTGTTACATCCGGGTAGTCGGGTTTTCAGACCTCGATGAAGGTAAATAGCGTCCTTCTCATTGGATGAGATGGAGGGGGCTGTCTGAGCGTCAGGGTCGATCGGTCGGGGTCCCCGATGTGGGCAAGTCTCTAATACGAGAGGACTCATTTGAACTTGGATCATCCTTGCACTTACTCCCGTACATGCCCACGAATTGTGCCATCTCGTTCTACTTTTACCCCCTTGCTTATTTTTTTTCTCTGTCTTTTCTTCCATCCACGTTGTTGTTTCATTTTTATTTTTCTTTACCGAGTCCAAGAACATGTCCTATAGTTAGATAGGAACAGGGAAGACCAAGAATAACTCGCAGATCCATAGATTTCAAATGTGATATGGGATCCACCCCCGAACAGATCCGTGATCCTACCTTTTTAGGCCAATGAATAACTATCAATATGTTTAATTATTATTTGGAGAAGTGGACCTTGGAAGTGTCAGCCATGTCGCACAGGTCACGAACAGAGACTACCTAAGCGGGTATATTAGAAAAGACTAAACACTAAAAACTATGGGAAAGATGAGATCGCTGATCTTCCGATAGTTGTAAGGCTTCCAAATCATTTCAGAGTGATCGAGGGCGAGATAGTGCGAGAGACTAGCCTTCGAATGTATTGAACTATTGATACACTAACTCCGTAAGAGATCTAGATCGACCATGTGGGTTGCCTGATTGAGACTAGTGGACAATTCCATTGTCGGTTCGGGACACAGCCACACACCCCTTGCTATTTGAGGATAAGCGCACGAGCCACATCTTCGGTCTCACCGTGGCTCAACCAGTGGCTCACCGTGGCTAGTGATCATATCTGTGGCTCAAGCTTGGTTTCTCTTCGATAGCTTCCCAGATCCACCCCACCCTGCCTTCACCTGCGAAAAGCCGAACTAGTCCGCCCTTGATCTTCACAGGTTATCGATTTGGGACACCCTTGATGGATCGGTCTTCCCCGTCCGCGCTGAGTCGCGGAACTATAAGGCGTTCGCCTCCCCCAGAATTATAGACTATTCCAACACAAGTCTAAATCCACTTCCAGCTTCAAACATTCTTCCTTTGTGCATCCTATCAACAACATATGTCGACTGTTGAACATGTCACTGAGCATGCAGGGTTCTGGAAGAGAGTGCTGGGAAAACTATCAGCATATGGATATGCGCGATCCTTATTCTCGCGAACAACTCGCTCAAAGTGAGTTCCTTCTTCCGTCACTTCCCTCAATTCCCTCAATCCCCTCCACTCCGGTCTTGCCTATTGCACCGGTTACACAATGACCAATATTCTGAGACTTTTTGCCCTTGTTCCAGGATCCGTCGAACGAGACGCTGAACGGCTTTCGGATAGGCGCGACCGCTCTCATGAAGAGGGGATAACCAACCCAGAGGCTCAGTCGGTGTTGAACGACGCCGAGTTTGGTCGCGTGGATCCCACGGGGTGGTTCCCACACTACAAGAATTGTGTTCAACACTTTGTCGACTATAGCCAACACACACCCCAAGTGCAGTCTATTGCCGCGTTCATCAATTTTCGACTACCCTGCCAGCGCCCTCCCGAGTCTAGCGCACCCATGTCTGAATCGACACCATCATCCTTTATTTCTCTACGGCCATATATTAGACGGTTAATTGTCACGGCACAGGACTCACCGACTGTTATGCAAGGCTTCTTCGGTGGTGATTGGGAGGCGGGCGTGGGCTGTATCTACAAACAAGAACGGGTGAACTATATGTTCACTGCTAAGAGCAGTGGGTGGGCATCTACCAAGGCTGCCTACGACATTTCCCCAGATGAAGAGACTCCCTTCTTGAGGCCCCTGCGTGACCCCTCGGAGGATGAGATTCGAGTAGCTGAAGCACGGTGGAGCGAATGGCTGGCAATGGAGGATTGGATGGTTGGAGCGCGCAGTCCCTGGTAGGATGCCGCGGTCATGAGGCACGAATTTTCTTGTTTTCTTTTCGTTTTTTTCATTGTCTCTTTTTTTTTTACTTATATTTCTCGTTCCCCCCCCCCCCCCCAAAAAATATAGTGCTTGTGATGTCATATCACAGTGGAGTATAATGAGAAGGCGGTCCTTTTGTTTCACTCTATGTGCCCTAGGGGAAGTTTCACCAAACCTACAACGTAGCAATACAGAATCATAAGTATGTCAAAAAAAAAGGGTTAATAAATAATTTGTTTCGTCCCGCACGCTCATGCAGAGTTGACAGAGATCGCCCGCGGGTCCCGCGTCAGAATCGATAGTGCCGCACCGCCACAGCCAGTGACAAATACTTAGGCGACTCAAAGAAGCAGCGATTCATCCATCGGACTCCGTTTATTAATCGAATATTCTCATGTCAGATGTCTAACCAGACTTAGCTAGGCACAATTTAACCATATTAGTATAGGGATCCACAAGTCTCTGACTCACGGCACGACCCCTTGTCATGACTGTCAACCTGTCACTTGCGAATAAATTGAAGATCAATAGTCTCTTCTGCAACTTTATGATTTGAGATCCATTCACCGACCCGTGTAGAAATTCAGCCCCTCCCCTGAATCCAGGTTCCCGGGAACCTGACACAACCACGAATCCACGATCGGAATGGCGATATGCATCTACGAGCACGATGCAGCCAAAATAATACCGGCACTTGTATCTGAACTGCCGTATTCAACCACTTTGCTCCGGCGAATCCAACATGGAATCGCGTATCCATGTGGGACCGCCCATATACTGGCAACTTTCCCGCCTGGTTTAACCCCTGAGCCTGGACAGCCATGGCTGGCTGCGCGAGTGGATCTTTTCGCTGGCCGCACAACACAAATGATCATCTACTCCAGCCTCGAAGCGGAGCACACGTCAATTCCGCTGATCGTCACTGTCAGCGATAGTACGGAGATATTAAATGTGGACTCAACATCCAATAATAGCAAGAACAATGATAATAATGATGCCGACAATACTGATATCAACACCATCACCAAGTCAATTGTTTCCACCTTTTCCGCCAACCCACCCGTCCTAGCCCTGACCCGCGCGCAGCTATTGGCTTTGCTGGAATATGTCAAGACCAATATGCTACCATCCTATCTATCACACTTGGCGAAGTCAACTCAAGCTACATCCGTGGGAGCTAAAACCCCTTCCGTGTCGGCGTCCTCGGTGACCCCAAACAACACCAGTCCCACTAGTGTCCCCCTGATCCCCGCGCCGGATCCACAGGCTTTTCTCATCGGCAGCCTTCATACAGGTCTATTCTCTCTCCTACAGCAATCGGGCTCTTACACCATATCCGACCCGATACCTAATATCCGGGTCCATCGCTTCGATGATCCGCCTTATTACAAGTACTTTTTTCGGAGATCTGATTTCAGCCCCGAGGCAGAGTCTGGAAGATCTGCCGATCTGCCGTTCGCCGATCTTTCCCTCCCACCCGGATATAGGTTCCATGACCGAGAGGGTAGGGAAGGTGTTCTGAGTAAGCACCTGGATCTTGTGCAGAGTCGGACACATATCCCCAGGCCGAGGACACAGCTATCTAAAATTCCCGGTATGGCGGTTTATTTGGATTCTACCCCTAGTGATGCTGATGAAATGCCTATTGCATGGGGATTCTTGGGTGTGGATGGAGCGCTGGTGACATTGCATGTTGAGCCGGAGCATCGGGGTCGCGGACTTGCGGTTCCATTGTCTAAGGCTATCATGCGTCGTGGAATGGCAGTAGATGGGGTTTTTGGAGCTGGGAGTGTCAACTCTGAGTATAGTCAGACTCGAGAGCGTGTTGGAGCTTGGGCGCATACTGAGGTGGCTGGGTATAATAACGCGAGTCGGAGGGTCATGGAAAAGATTGGTGGTCAGGTTTTGACAACTGTCACCTGGACTGTCATTGAGCTGCTTGATTAAATGTTTCTTGGTTTTATTTATATAAACGGGATATATAGTTAGTTGTTCAAGATAGTCTAAGACAGTCTCTCTAAGGTTTCTTGACCTTTCTCATCCAGATTCGGGTACTGTCTT